>QEYC01000022.1:0-145196 GCA_009935795.1 Pholiota adiposa
TCGTGCAGATTTGCGTACGTAGGACCCCGCTAGCATGTGCATCGTCTTGATTTGGGAATGCACTCACTATGCATGTCAACAAGCTCGCCGCTAGCCCTTCGCCCATTCCCTACGGTGTCCAACAAGCTCTCTCCGTCATTCTGATGTCGACGCGCTGACTGAGGACAGTCAGGAGCTCAGAGGGAGGAGGATGCGCTTTGCATCTCCATACCCTCTGTTTTTTCGATTTACGCACTCAGCGGCTTCGTCACGTGACCTCCGCTGGATTCTAAGCGCGCCCGCTGGACCTCCGAAATCCCCGCTTCGTATCACCGGCCCCTGATGACCAAGTATCTGTTATCAGCAAGACAGAATCTGTCTTACTAATTTCGCCGGCAGTCCACATCAGCCAGAAAACTCGAGAACGCGCCGCTCACAGCCATTCAGCTTTTTGGACTTAGGCGCCGCGCGCCTACTGCTAATTTTAGTACTAGTTGACCGACCGTATTTGATATCGGCCTCATCCTTCCCGATTTTGTGTATCTCCAAGGGCATATTAGTTCTATACTCTCCAGACTCTTTTCTTTTGTTTCTTGCCTTAGTCTCGAATTTTCTTCTCGAATTTTCCCTCATATTCCGTCGGTAGCACACAAAACAGCGCCATAGATTATAAACTTGTAACGTAGATTCTCAAAAGAACAGAGAAAACCAATCCCCCCTTCGTCAGCGCTCAGTTTAGCTCAGTAATTCGTCGTCGTCGTCTTCGTCTTCGTCTCGTTGCGTTCCCGCTGCCGTTACCGCCGGCGGCTTCATTTTGTTGACTTCGCCAGCGGATCTACGCCGCTAGTGTGTGTCCTCGTCGTTCCACCGCTGTTCTCGCCTCGAGGTGACAGACCCTGGAGGGAACGCCTCTTGGAACTCGCGCTCGTACCCTTCTTGCCCCCTCATTTGTTGTGGATTTTGGTTTGTGTGATTTATTCACGCATTCACTCTATCTACGACACTAGGCGCATCATCGCGTCACAGAAACCTTGGGAAATCAAAAATTTATGGGTGAGCTCTACTACTTCGAGCTCACCTCGAGGATGAACACATCTCACATCGAAGGCTCGACCGCATACCATCGCCCAACTCATGATTTGACCCGTTCTCAGAAGCTTGCACTTTTTGAAGGATCCTGGTCGCTTCAACGCTACTGGTCAGATCTTACGACTCAAGCCCCATTCAAAATATTCAACTGTCCAGTGAATTGTTGACATAGCTGTAACGAACTTTGGGATATATTCTGGCCAGAATACATGGCAGAAATAGCTCAACAGCCTTTGGATCCTGTTGAATTTCTGGATAACATGAGGTTCTCTGTCACCGAAAGCCAAGAATTGCATAAACTACAAGGGAGCATTAGATGTATAGATCTCCATATAAAGGATATGATTGAAGCACTAAAGAATAGTCTTGCTGACCATTTTCTAGGTCCAATTCCCAGCACATCAACATCTTCATAATATACATGCATATGGTTGTTTAAATTATGTTTGCTTGATACCAACAACCGCGCTACTCTAGAATAATTTGAATTATGCAAACCCTGCTAAGATAGCATTGAGATGCTTTAATCATACTTTAGAATTGCGGTCTCAGACTTTAGGCTGAACAAGTTTAAATATCTTCATCACATTACAAGTTGTAATGGCCTGAGTGTTGTCGACTTGAATTTGACAATTCTCTGATCAAAAGCTTCCACTGCTGCGGTGGGTACATTTTTCAACGTCAAAAAATGCACTGACATTTTGTCACATTTCCCTTTTATTTTCCTCTAGACAAATTTTGGACAAATTTTTAGATTTTTCAGTTCAGAAAATCTTTATTTTACTGCCAAAATAAGGATTTTCCCCGTGGAAAAATGTCGCATTTTGTCAAAAGGAAAACAATAAGGAAATGTGACAAAACATCGATGGATTTTCCGACGTTGGGAAATTCACCCACCACAGCAGTGGTTCGTCGTTTAGGCGCTGGAAACCTCGGAAAACTCGCCACGTAAACGACAGAGAAACGAGGTGGACAGCCTAAACAAACTTCAAGATGCTCAAGTGGCAGACACCCAAGTCCAAGATGACGCGCCAACTACACGCAATGAAAACTATTATCTGCCTGATGGTGACTGCGTTTTTCGTGTAGAGGACGTGTTGTTCAAGGCACATAACATCCCTTCACCATTGTGCGTCATCTTGCCAATAACTTCTCAACCCATTATCAGGTGCATCGCCTATTGCTAGTGAGAGACTCGTAGGCATTTGGAGACATGTTCAGCATGCTGCAGGGAGATGGCGAGGTTACGAGTCTATGAATATAGACTCGTTCTCTTATCCTCGAGCTCCTGCAAAATTTGGATCGTGTTACGCTAAATGCGCCGGATCATCCCGCAGAATGCATCATCCCACACTCTGGCTTTGGTACATTAAGTGTTCGATTCCCAGAAGTGGCAAAATTCTCAATATTGTTAGCAAGAGAAAGCTTTTGTGTGCGCTGTGATTAAATATTTTAATAAAAAGCCCTTCTATGATCTATTATATGTACTTTTTCCTCTCAAGTTAATGAATTTGCACCCTCCTGGTCCGCGCGACATATTGCTGCGCTGTGTGAATCTTCTGTGATGCGTCTGATGCGTCGAGCGGCGCTAGCGCTCAATATTCAACTTCCACATTGCGCGCATATCCATGGTTAATTCATTCTATATAATTGATATCATGTCTGAGCTGGTCTGAGTGGAGGTCATTGTATTTCCGCAAATTTTCGCCTGGCACTGCTCGCCAACCGTATTGGTCAGTCTTCCTTTTCATCACCCAATGGCGCAATGCAACATTGTCTACAAAGAAAAATTTATTTATTATAAATTACTAGAACCTGATAAAAAACTAGACGAGTATATCCCATGCACAGCAATGGCCCGCAACACAAGTCAAAAACATGGGAAAAGATGAGAATCCTATAAGGCTATATGACGAGGTTGATGATTTCAGGGCTCTTTGTTGGATCCTGTACGCTCTGTGAGATTTTTTTTTACTCTTAATTGTGGCTCTTGTTCAACTCTTGTTCCTCGTTGCTTTCTTTCCTCGCTCCTGACAGCCCGATGACATACATTGATCAAACAGACCATTCGAGCATTGATATTTCCAAGATCATATCCTTGTTTGTGATTTTGCACAAGTACCACTTCGAATCCCATGAAAAATTTGCCCGCAAAGTCCTTCAAACCCATTGTTCGGACGACATACTGGAATATACCCCTTGGCCCATAGTAGGGCCATTTGTCAATTGTAAAGAGAGCCACCTTGAAATCCTGATGCGTATTGCATGCTCGACGGAAGACCCGACCTCCAAATATTCGTCTTTAACATCCATTTTCCAAGATTTGTGGCTATTTCGCCTGCGCTGGTTACACACCTCCATCAAATTCTCCCTTTGCGTCGCAGAGGCATTGGGACTCCGAAAATTTATAGGCCAGCTCTACTACATCGCACTGTGCCAGGGTAAGAATCAACCTGTGATTGAAGGCTCAACTGCGTACACTCGTCCAAGTCATGATTTAACTTTGCGCCAAAAGTTGGCACTGTACAAAGGTTCCTGGTCGCTTCAACATTACTGGACGAAAATCATGAACTCTCCGCTCCACACTTTCAATTGTCCTATGGGACAAGGTCATCGTTGCAACCGAGTCTGGAAAGTATTCTGGCCAAGATACAAAGCATATGTTGCTGAATTACCTTTTGATCCCCTATTTTTTCTGCGGGAAATCGAAACAGACCCTGATCTAACAGCGGACGAAGATGAATTCGACACAAAGCACATTAGCTGCATCACACGCTATTTAGAGGACAAGATCAAAGAACTGGAAGACAGTCTTTCTGATCACTTTCTTGATCCCGTTCCCATTGACAGTGCACCACCAGTTCAATGAGGTCCTTACAACTGCTTGGCTCAGTCAATAGGCTAGTATTCTTCAATTCAAACTTATCAAATTGAGATTGTCTTTTAGACTACTATGTCGTGTGCCAGTGTTCCGTTGGGCCTCGTTCGCAGTCTAAGTAAACTCTTGGGGGTGAACCTGTGCTGCTTTCGAACCATAGTAGTCCACATCTTACTTCGAGCTGGTCCGCTGCTTGATGTTCGCGCGACGCTGAACTGGTGGTACAGTAGAGAGGCGCCGGGTCATAGATCTAGCATGTGACTACTTTTGGGAGAGTCACTTGTCGAGCAATTTTTCTCTGTTATAATCATTCACCACTCTCCATCACCATTGCAGAGTTCTAAAGCCTCAACGCATATACCCCACCCTTTCTGCCTACCTCATAGTTCTGGTGCTACACATCCTTTCATGCTCTGCCACCTCCATACTCGTAACTCAAGGGTAACAGTAGAATTGCTCATAATCAACTCATAATTTCTCCAGCTCAGGCAAGTTTAAGTTCAATGTCTGGCCATTGCTCAACCGCTCGCAAAACCTATCGATTCTCTTGCCCATTAATCGGCATTCTCAATTTCTAATACTGTGACTTAAAATACTTTCATGGACGGCACGGAAAACCCTCGGCATAAACGACCAAGAAACGACGAGGTGGACAATCCAAACGACTCTCTAGACATTTGCGAGTTAGAAGCTCGTGTTCCACCTACACGCAATGAGAACTACTATCAGGAGGATGGTGACTGCGTCATCCGTGTTGGGAATGTTCTATTCAAGGTTTGTATCTTTTGCCTACGGATGATGCGCTGTTGTATTAATATCCATTTCTTGACCTATAGGTACACCGCTTCTTGCTAGTCAGAGATTCATCGGCATTCGAGGATATGTTCAGCATGCCACAAGGAAACAGTACAGCTGGCGACGTGGCAACAGACGACAATGCCATCATTTTACATGATGAGCTCGACGAGTTCAGAGCCCTTTGCTGGATTATTTATGCACTGTAGGTCAGCAAACTCTTATATATTTTTCTGCTCTAATTTCCCCTCTAGTCGATGATACATGTGAACCAGATGGAAGCACGAAAGTCGAAAATTGCGAAAATCATTCCCTATATCTGATCGCCCACAATATCACTTCGAATCTGTTGTACAATTATTTACAAAAAGATGATCAAACATTATGTAATAAACGCGCCCACGGTTCACGACGCGTCACAATGAACATCGTTTTCCTTGACTTCTGCCATATCATCTGAGCTCCCCGCATGCCTTCAAAGACTACAAGGCATGAACTTCCTATCTCAACTAGATACAAGCTTACGGAGCTGTCGATGCTGGGAAAACCATAGCAGAAGCAGCCAGAATGTATTCAGTCAACTATCACACGGCCTACGACATCATTCATCGCTACGAAGCTCGGGAGAGATGCTGAAAATGACCGCGCACTGGTCGTCCTCAGATACTCACGGACTCTTCAAAACGCAAATCATCCGCACGGCACGAAAGGAGCGCATCAACACCCTTCATTGACATCAAGAATCAGCTGAGTCTGAATGTCTCAATCAACACCATTCGCACGTTCTCAAGCATGAAGATTATGCTCGACGCGTTGCTCGAACAGCTCCTTACCTCACCAAGAGTCACCGTCATGCTCGGATGGTCTGGGCTAAGCTTTACAAAGGCTTACGCGTCGCCAATGGCCAAAGTCATCTGGTCTGATGAAGCTTATATCGAACTTGGCGCCAATCATGGTCGCGTTTACGTCACACGCCGCCCTGGAGAAGAATGGCTGGAAGAGTGCATGGTACCAGCCTTCAAGAAGTCACCTATTCGTGTATGGTGTGGGCGCGATCATGGATGGGAAGAAGGGGCATTGGTTGTACTGGAGTTTCCTGGAGGGAAAGGTGGCGGAATGAACACTGCAAGATATCGGGAACAGGTGTTAGATGGAGTGCTGAGGGATTTCTATGATGAGATGACCCAGGAGCGTGGTCGTTGTCTTCCAGCAGGATAATGCCCCACCCCATGTGAGTATATCAACCAGGAAGTGGCTCGCTGACTCTGGCATTCCTTTGTTTACCATCCCCCCAGTTCACCTGATCTTTCTCCCATTGAAAATGTTGGACAGCTCTCAAACAAATTGTACGCTCTGCTCCACATCCTCCTACATCTACTAAGACTCTCATAGCTGCTGTGCATAAAGCCTGGATACTCTAGAGGTCTCCGAAATTGACAAGTACATTCATAGCATGCCCAGTAGAGTAGCTGCCATTCTAAAGGCACACGGAGGACCCACTAGATATTAATCCTTTTTACTTGTTACCTACTAGGCATTCTATGTAATCCTGTTTTCCAATTCTAGATCAGAATGTAGTCTGTCGCTCGAGGAGTTAATCTATGACTGACCACATATGGTTAATTATGTAATGTTTGGTCACTTTTTGTAAATGATTGTAAGTATTTGGTATTATGTAAGTACCATACACGTGCAGCCCAGTTCCATCATGTAGCCATACCCACTCCGTAGATTACTGTGTAGATAGCATATGATAATTCAGTTGCTCTTTCATTCAGACCGTCACCCTCGTCGTTCAACAGGTTATGGGCCCCGCTCTCTACCTCTAGATTATACTTGCTGCCATTGTGGACCACTGCCCGTATATTCCCTGCTTTACTATCACTGTCTGTTCGCCCTCGAATCACCCATTTCCCACGGTCGGTAGCCTCGTGAAACAACCGCTTTCGTTGTCGTTCGTCGTGCCAGCTCAGCAGCTGCAACCACATTCATTTCCCTTCCCTTTCCTTCATTTCTATATCGACATACTTGCCCATCATGGGTTCCGATTCATTCACTGCGCGTGTTCCGCCGCTCATCGAAGGAAACTACGAAGCCTGGAGGATAGTCATGGAGGCTGTCCTGGTTGCTCAAGATCTCTGGGAGCATGTTGGACCAGAGAGACCAGACCTTGTGGTCAAGGGACCCAAGGCTGTACAGGCTCGAGAGATGAAGAAATCATTGGCCAAGGCAAGGATTGTCTTGACGCTGGATCCCACTCAGCTCCCCTTTATCGCTGGTCTGGATGACCCCCGCCGTATCTGGGATACACTCGAGTCCATGCATCGATCCAATTCAGTCAACTCCACTCTCTCCCTCCGCCGCCGCTTCTTCAATATGTCGAAGCGCAAATCCGAATCGACTATGGCCTGGATTTCCCGTGTTCGTCAAGTCGCCATCGAACTTTCCCATACCGCTGCCCCAGCCACCAATCTCAACATCATACTTGTTATGACTGATGGCCTTCCTCAGGAATTTGCTCCTGTCATCACGTCTCTCGACGCTCTTTCTCCTGAGCAGCTCACCATGCCTTTCGTCATTGCGCGCATTAATGGTTTCGAAGCTCAAATCGCTCCGCATTCAGAGAGGAAGATCCATACGCTCTCGCTGCTCGCATCAAACAACTCCGCTCAGTGTTGGAACTGTTCGGTTTTGGCCATGGCACTGACGTCTGCCCTTCCACCAAGAATCCTGATCGCGTTCAGGAGAATCTGGCCAAGCACAGAAGAAGAAGAGACATCTTCCGAGGCAGCCAAGCTTACCACGATGGGTTAGGATATGGTTCTGATGATGAACCTATCGAACTTTTCTGACCATTTTGTTCTTTTCTTCATCTTTTGTTATGTTTCATACGCTTTCGCTTCAGAGAGTTTCTTGTGATGGATACCAGTCTGAGAGATTGTAAGTATTTGTATTATGTAAGTACCATACACGTGCAGCCCGGTTCCATCATGTAGCCGTACCCGCTCCTAGAGATTACTGTGTAGATAGCATATATAATTCATGCTCTTTCATTCAGACCGTCACCCTCGTCGTTCAACAGAATCTCATGAACAATTTGCACGAAAAGTTCTTCTCGCCCATTGTTCCGATATCAAGAATGCTTCCATAGATATACGGAACTACTTCGTCAACGACTGCCCCATGCTTGTCGTCTTTGTGCGGATCGCGTGTGTAGCAGAAGCCGATGCTTCCACTGGTTCGTCATTAACGTCCACTATTCAAGAAATCTGGATATACCGTCTCGCGAAACTGAGCGCTTCAAGAGCCCTCAGAAACTCTTCTCTCGCGAAGACATTGGGGCTCCGTGCATTCCAAGGTCGACTGTACTACTTTTTACTGAGTGCACCACGGCCTGGACCCCACACCGGGGTCAACTGCATATCCTCGTCGAAACCTTGGATTGCCTTTGGAACATACATTGCAGTGTACGAAGTACTGGTCACTTCAACAGTATTGGTCAGCTTTCATGGATTCGGCGCAGCTCAAAACATTCAAATGTCCAACTCCTGCTCTCTCAACAACGCGGCACAGCTGTAATCGAGTTTGGAAACAATTTTGGCCAAGATATAAGGCCGAAATCGCTGGAAATGATTTTGACCCGCTAATATCTCAAGGAAATGGAAACAAGTGTTGTGGCGTTGAGTAAAGAAATCCATCATGTTGAAATTGACTGTGATTGCATTTGCTCGAGAAACCTCAAACAACTTGAGACAGTCTTGCGGATCACTTTCTTAGCCCACAGACCTCATAATACGCTCAGGAAATAATTTTAGATACATTTGATATAACACATATTTCTTCATTTCTTTTATATATTTTTATATATTACTACTGCTACATAGAGTCGTATTTCTGGTATTTGTGCCAAAAGATAAGGCCCAGGTGTTTGGAAGATCGGTATTGCGAAAAAACAACACACAATATTAATGGTACATACAGAACAAAAACATCCTGCACCAATGCTCTGAAAATCAGCAGAGCGACGACATATTGTGGATTACTGTATCTCAGCCTGCTCACTCCAAATCCAACCCTAATCTGAGGACCATCCTCCATCAGTCGAGCCGCCAGATTTCAGTCATTGATTCAATAAATTTGCGACTGAATTTTCGCACTCGGGAACGACACCGGGTGAATTCCTCCGTACGAGGAGCAGGAGAGTCCGATCATCTGGATCTCAACAGGTTCAGAAGGATTGACAACTGAATTATGCTGACCAGCGAGGATGGTACTTGTTGGGGCTTGGCCTGGTTGAGGCGTGCACACAGGCTGTGTGTTCCTTGATCGCGTTTTGCTCCCACCGCGTGAGAGGAATTGCTTTCAAAGCGGGTCTTCATATCATTCGCGAATGTGTTCGTAACCGACGCATGTCATGAGAATGATATAGGATTCCCTGTTAGACACGTTAGAATACATTCATTCGAGAGGTGGGGCATAATTTTACTTCTCCCCGTTAGAGAATGCGTCCACGATGTTGTCTTCAGATAGCAGCCTTCCTTTGCCTTTCTTGATAGTATCAACTTCCCGCTGTATGATTTTGGCTTTTTCTTCTTTATCGTCGATGGGAAGCGGGAAGCACGTCGAAGTGCAACGCGCGCACATATACGGTGATATTCTTCATGTTGTTTCTGACTCAACAGACGCTTCGCCCAGTTTTGTTTGACCTTTATATTGAGTAAGTTATGCCATTTCAAATTTGACTGGAGTAGACGAAGCTACAACGGCATCAGGCTGGGATCTAAAATGTTCCGCTGACATGGTGCCAACAAGCTCAGGCTTGTACTGACCAAGGGAACCACCTTTATCCTTGCAGAACAGAGTCCATACAGGTTGCGATAACATTTCCTTTCGAAACTGAATATGAGTCCTGGTTCACCGGTCGACTGGGCATATACGGATTGAGGGCCAGCGTAGGGAAACCGCGTGTCGAGGGATGGGCCAGACGATTTTGTCGCCTTCATCACCTGCGTAAATTGTAGGAAGCTGCCGCCATAAGTAGCTCCAAGGAAGGGTCGAGAAACTTGAAGGTCGACCGGTGGTGGATTTATGTCGAAATTTGGCTGTTTTGAGATATGCATCCACAACTGATTGAGGTATCCTGAATGCGTCCAAGTTTTCAGATTTTAGGTTCTTGAATTTGAGCTGTTCAACGAAACGTTAAAATTATTGCAAATAGTTTTGAAGGATAAAACTTACCTTTTTAGAATCCGTATTGTTAAATTGGGCAGCTGGGCGGTTGGAGGTGAATTGACATCCCTGACAACTGAGGATAGGGAGCCGGATTCTACTACAGATTTACATTTTTTCGGAGCTTTTGATTTCATTGCATTTATTTTGTGTTCCAATTATATTCGAACTTGCTGGCTAGTGATATCATCCGAGTCATTAGAAGGCGGAGAGTTTATCACGTCATAAATTTTCGACTTACGCTTTCTACTTTCACTACTACTTTCGACTTCCGGCGAAAATTTGGACATTCCAATGATTTCCAAAGAGGCTGATCTGGCCTTTGCAAAAATGTATGTATTAGTCCTAAGGAAGAGGATGTAGAAAAGACGAAGGAGTTACACGTTTTAATGTCGATTCAGGGATTTTATCGGGCCGCCAGGAGTGTCATGCAACGAATTATCTTCCAAAATATGAATACAAAGGATCTGAATTATTGTTAAGTGAATTAATGGCAAGAAGTGCTTACCGATGTTCTCGCCAGTCCCATTAGGTGGCGGCTTTGAAGTCAGTTGAAACTCTGGGAGTTCCTCATCCCGTTCCCCAGCGGAATAACCACATTTCCTCTTCCTGAAGCAGAAGAGAGAATGAACCAGGATAGTTGAGGACAGGCAAAGCACCTACCATTGCACTGACAGCCAGTGGCGGCGCTGTCGATGCTCCTGAGATTCTGGTTGCGGTTCCTTCTGCTTACCTTTAACTTTTGCGATCGCTAGCTGCATTTTAAGCATATGGTTCTCGTGCTCGACGTCGAGTAGACGAGTTTGCAACTTCGCCATCTCGTCATGTAGATTGGCGACCTCCTGGACCTTTCCCAAGTAATCGGCGCGAAGATGTGAGTGGAATTTCTGGATGTGTTCTTCAATGGAAGTTAAGTTGATGTTTTCCATAATCGCGGCCTGCGGGAGGCTATTGAAAAATAAAATAAGTGTGGCACGATGGGACTCGCGTTCATGTGATGTTCGTGCGCAGCGTTGCAGTCAAGATTCCGGAGATGATGTGTTGTGTTTGCGATGTGCTGTTCAGTGTTAACTGGTCTCAACGTCATAAGGAAATATCACGTGAGCATCTACTTAGTAAATGACCATTGACTCAAATTTGACATTTACAACTAAGTTACTTTGTAAGTTTGGATTCAATTGACCGTCCGCATTCAACGTTCAATCCTTTCTAAACGTTGAACGTTTGAATATTCATGCTCACTTTCTTGTCAACTCGCTTGACGCCAATTTCCAACACCCGATTCATTACGGTACCGTTCTAACCTCCTGGCCATTCAATGGAGACGCGCTCGCGCAAACGGCACAGAAGCGCGTCCGAAAGCCCTGAACTTGTCAAGGATCTGGCTGGCGGCACCATTGAAGTGGATTCGGAGAATGCTGAGCCAACTGTTCGCGATAAGGATTACTATCGCGAAGATGGGGACTGTGTTATCCTAGTAGGCAGAGTGCTTTTCAAGGTCCGTGACTCCGTTATGTGCTGTCTGAAATTTTTGACCAATTGTCTTTTAGATACATCAATTCTTGCTGAAGAGAGACGCGTCAGCGTTTCGAACATGTTCAGTATGCCTCAAGACGACGCAAACGTCAACCAAGGAACACAGAAAAGAATCCTCTTGTCCTCTATGATGACATTGATGAGTTCGAGCTCTTTGTTGGATCATATATGCGCTGTGAGTTATCTTTCGCTATATTCTAGATACTGTGCTCTAACTTCACCAAGTCCTACAGTTTATACTGAACAACACTCACTTGCTACAGCGAACTTACAAAATCTCGTCTCGCTATATCTCATCGCTCAGAAATATCACTTCGAATCGCGACGAATCATTTGCTCGGAATTTGCTGCGGCAAACACTGCGCATATTTGGAGACAAAGCCATCCAAATCCCACTATTTCCGCAAATGCCCTGAAAATCGTCTTCAAGCCCTCTTGCGAATTGCGATTTTGACGAGAAAAGGCAAGCGACGTGGGACAAACCGGACTCTTGGCATCGCTCCTCCAAAAGCTCTGTTCCAGCGCTTAGAGCTCAAAAATGACTCAATTTCTTCTCTCTTAACAGCGGAGAGACACTGGGACTTCGAAAGTTCATGGCTGAACTTTACTACCTTGAACTCACCAGAACAAAACCAATACCTGTCGACGGTTCTCTTGCCTACGTTCATCGGTCACTGATTTGGAGGCAAAACAACAGTTGACGTTATATCACGGCAGCTGCGTCTTGCGAAATTACTGGTCGAGAACTCTGACAATGTCCCAGCAGAAAATTTTTGACTGCTCCCCCAAACATCCACTCATGCCAGTCAGTGGGGTGATAGCTGGAACTCGTATATCCTAGACTGCACTCCTGACCTCAGAATCTTCGATCCAGTCAAGGAATTGTTGCGTATCAAGACAATCATCCTTGAAGAAGGAGAAGATTCGGACCGGGAGGAAGAAAATTTTCGTTGCGCCGTAAAGGCTATAGATCTCATGGTGACGGAACTGAAGAACAGCTTCGCTGACCATTTCCTTGGACCCCTTCCGAATAATTCAAGGACATAAATATCCGGTGCTGTAGTCTACTTATTGCTATATATTGTAGGTACTCTATAGTCATGTAATGCAACCTACGATAAATTAATGTTTTTTTCAATTCAAGCTTACGTGATGCATTTACTATTGAGTCACCTCTCTGCCAGTACTTATGCTTGCATTTTCCATTTTCCACAGCTATTTGCAGTGGATGAAGCTGAAGACAGAGTGAGCACCTTTTTCAATGCAGAGTATGGAGGGAACGAGTCGGCTGTCGTAAAGTAACTCCGCCGGAGATACATTTAACGAACAAGCGCTCAACATTCAATGGGCGCCTACTCAATAATACGAGCAGACCCTTACTACAAACCCTTACTACAAAATATCCCATTCGAAGTCCCAAAAATTAAGTCCATCAACGACTTGAGTACTACATCCACGATCAACGCTCGCGAAGAATCGCAGGGCATACATACAGGATACATATAGGATACCTAAATACGTACCCTTCGAACACGCGAATTACCGATTACCATTCGGAAGCTACAAACGCGCGAACTTCAGAGTGCGTATTTACATACAATAAATAGATCAACCCATGCACACCGTCACTACACCTCAGCCCATACCCTTCGAAACCCTTTCAAATTTCGAAAATCCCGATCCATTCAAGGGTTCAAACACATTAGGTTTGTAATGGTGGCACAGCTGTCAATGCCGTCTCCTTCCCCGAGCAATTGCGGGTGTGTGGGTGGATGCCGGTGCTATCTCTAGCTATTTTGCTCAACAGGTCCTGATTGACTGATGGATGTCGATGATGCACAACCCCCTGCGAAGCCTCAGCCACAGCGCATGCCTGCCTAATCTTGAGTTGATGCCTCCACCGCTTCACAGCTCGACAGTCGACTGGCAAGTCGGATAGGGACCTTGAGGACCCACACGGTCACCCATTCACACCAAGTATAGCCCGTGATGCATGAACGTGAAGAACAGGATGAACACTTCATAACGCTATGCAGAACCTTGTAGAACTGATGGTCAGATGCCGGGAATATGCAACACGTTCCATATTTGAATAGACTTTATTCCGACCTTGGAAGTCAGGTTGGAACTTGGAAGTCCGCCTCGTGCGGTGGGCAGGCATGGGAAGCCTGAGCGGCGAGCCTGAGATACGCTCTAAATATGCGCTGGAACAGGACGTCGGGGGCTGCGCGAAACTCGACGGGTCGATGCTGTGGGCGACCGTGGGCGTGGGGCGTGGGGCGTGGGTGTGGGCAACGAGCGAGGGTGCCGTGGCCACTTCATTTCACTGCTTCTTCTTCATCTTCATCATCATGAATTCAAAACGGTTTATTTATACACCAAGAACTCAAAGCTTTCCGCAAAAGACTTGAGCATAAGCACAAGAAACACGAGGGGGGTATCAAAGTGTATTCATAGCTGCACTGCGAGCGGTACATGCGATATCAGCTTCAGCTTCAGCTATAATCGGTATATGCGGGCCTAGCTCGTCCCGTCGTCTAATTGTTTGTGGTGGCTGGGTGGCGTAGTGGCTCCCAGTGAATAGATACTCGATAGTCGATAGTCGATAGAGGATAGAGGATGGTGGGTAGGGTATGGCGTTTTAGGTTCAATAGATAACAGCAATAGGGCGCAGAGTGCAAGATCAGGAATCAGGATGATGTGACAATGGCGATAATGATGATGATGATGTTGATGAAGCTCTTAGCTCGAGCTAACTCGATGTGCGATGTCAGTTGGATGGATACGATGCGGAGATTATGCCAGGGCTTATGTTGAATATAGCGCTGCCCGTTCCCATAGTCGTCGTCGTCGATGCAGCCGCCCAGCGGGGCACTCCAACGAAGGGAGACGAGGTCAGACAGACAGACAGAGCGTGCATATATGCGTATATGCGTGCGTAGTCCATCAGTCAAAGCCGTAAGCGCAAGTCAAAAGAGCAAGGAAGCGCAAGCGAAGCACGCCTTGCGTTCATGCGTCTACGCCGTACAGAACCCGCCCCAAATCAGTCCAGCACAACAGGCGGACGCAGCACGCCATCTACAGGCGGCTCAGCGTCCTCGCCGTCGAGCACAGCGTCCTCCTCATCGCCGAGCTCTTCCTCCTCTAGCGATGCGTCCCTCAGTGCATCTACCTCCAAAGCCGTTGCTGCTGCTGCAGCCGCCGTAGCGCTTGCACCCACAGACGCACCACGCGGCCGCGCCCGCGCTTTGATCGCCCCCGAGGCTGGATATCGCACGCGCGCGACGCCTACCACAAGCTCGGGGAGCGGTTTTCTCATCTCCTCATCGTCGTCGTCGGCCTCATCCTCCTCTACCCCGTGCCTATAGCGGTCGAGCCGCGCGTTCTTGCGCTGCAGGCGGCTGGGCGAGGGCATGGCGATGAGCACAGCGACTTGGAGCATCTCCACGCGGATTTTGTACCCCGTTAGCGCTTTTGGGGTGGGGGCAGCGGCGCCTGCTTGCGCTGGAGAAACAGGGCTGAGTAGAGGAACGCTGACCGCGCTCGCGTTGGGCGGCGCGGCAGCGACGAGCGGGATGCCGTCGCCCTCTTGCTCATCGTCTTCGGCCCCCGAGGCCGCGCGCCTGCGCTGCTGGGGGTAGAAGAGCTTTGCGAGGCGGGTGCGCATAGTCGGTGTGTTTTGAGGGTAAGGTTGGATGTTGGCGTTGGCGTGCGGGGAGAGTGCGGCAGGGGATCCTGCTGCGAGGGTATGGAAGATCGAAGCAGGGTCTGGGGATGAGGGATCGAAGGAGGCACCTGGGGGCAAAGGAAGGCGTGGTACGTGGCCATCGCGCAGACGGCGCTTGACCATGATGGGTTGGGCGGAGAGCGGCTGTATGGAAGTGGAATTTTTATTGGATAAGAAAAAAATGAAGTAAAAATGAGATAAAATCAGAGATGACAGGAATATAGTGAACGACGGTGCAAGAGTGTACGCACCGTGATACTGCCATTTGGGCCCACCTGCAGCTATCCATGTATCGACAAATTTTGGACGGACACCAAATCGTTTTCGCTTAGATCCCTGTGCATGCGGGGCAAGGAAAGGCCCGCAGCCATCGCCTCGTTGAGGCGGCGGTTATATCGCTGGCGGAGGACATAAGAGCGCAGGACGATGGCGCATGATACGAAAAGCAGGAGAAAGAGGGTGGCGAGGAAGGTGACGCTGAGATCCACAGGTCAGTGCGTGGGTTTGGGGACGAGAATAGAACGCACAGATAAAGATTGGTTGTTGAAGAGCCGTGGCTCTGGGATGGGGCGGAGGAGGCGAGACGGACGGGGCTGTGGAGGAGGATGAGGCCATGATGGGCGGAGGAAAGGGGTGGCTGATGGGAACTTTCACCATTAATATCACAGAATCCCTGTCAAACCCTATATAACTCCCCTCCCTCTCCCTTAGGCTCCCAACGACTGCGATGGCTACCCCGCTCTTACGCTGCCCAACGAGCTGAACCTCCCCCGCACTTGTCCGCGCACAATACTTTCTGGTGTGCACGCTGACGTCGCGCCGCCTGGGACACGCTCGTCCTGTCCCCGCGAACATGGCGTCTCTTCAAAATGCCCGGCTGGCCCGCCCTCAAACTTATTTTCCACTTTTTGCGCTTCTGGATGCCTGCAGAGTTCATCGTCGTCGGTGCGTTTCCGCCCATTTGTGATCGATCGACCATGGGCTGATGTCGATCACTGCACTCTGCAGCGGTTGCCTTCTTCGACACCAAGTGGTCGCCCGAGGTATGCGCGCACTTCCAGTCCCCCCGCACTTGCTCACGAACACTCGCAACAGCAATGCCAGCGCTTCTTCCTCTTTGAGCCCATCGCAACCGCCATTCTCCTCGCCGCCACCTCAGGTAGGCTCTCGTCACCGTCTCCCATATAGCCCCCAGCACTAACATTCATCACACCCGACAGCCGTCCATGTCATCCGCATCCACGCCATCTACGACTCCAAGCGGCCCATCCTCATCGTCATGAGCGCCCTCTACGCCCTCCAGATCGTCGTCACAGGCATCGCCGCGGGTTTCTACCGATGTGCGTCTCCCTGTTACCCCGGATACCGCCTAACGTTAATTCGCTTCCTTCACTAATCCATTCATTCCAGCTGTACCCCTCCTCCAAGGCCAAGGCTGCATCGCAGGTCCCAAGCATAATTGGGTTGGCATTTACTGGGTCGCACCCACCCTCCTCTACACTGTTTCCGTGAGTATTCCTCTGATGAATCTTCCTTCCCATACCCTGGTGCTGTACCTCTCCTCCAACATCGGAAGGTGCATTGCGGGCCCACTGTGGCATCTTCTTTCCACTTCCAAGCCTCCGATGATCATGATCATGTTCTATTGATAGAACAACGACGCTCCTGGGACGTACCCTATGTGATACTACCTCATCTCTTCCTATGCCTACGCCTATTCCCATCCTTGTTCCTATTCTCGTTCTGCGATTCCCTCGCCCGACGCTATCGTTCAATTGATTGAGGGCTGCTGCGATCTGATTTTTATGATGCATCAGTACTGACCGCACCCACAGTTCGGACTCGCGCTGAACCGCTCTATCGACTCCCTCAAGACGCGCGCCATCAGCAAATGGAAGCTGATGCTGCGCGATGGGCTCAATCTCTACGGCGTGCGTACCCTTCCCACAAATTACCCAATATCCACTAACACCCCATCCCACAGGCCATCTTCCTCGTCAACTTCATCAACATGCTCTTCTACTTCATCGCCAAACCCACCGATAGCTCCGACCCCATCAAGACGATCGTCACCTCAATGGCAGCCGTCCTGACCACCTCAATGACGCTGCGCATCATCCTCTCCGTGCGCGGGACCCTCGCATACGGCGGCTCCTTCGCGCTCTCCGCCGCCTCCGCATCGGGCCAGACCTCCTCACACACCACGCACGTCCTCTCCGCAGGCGGCGTCGGCACAGGCGGGCTGCGACACGGAGCGGCGAGCGCTACAGGCGCCGGCGCAGGGATGGGCGTCAATAGCACCACGCGCCACGGCACGTTCACGATCGACGAGATGCGCGGCAAACCCGAGGGCGGCTGGGTCGTCGGCGGCGGGGACGAGGATGCGAAGGGGAGCGTAGTAAGGGAGGAGGAGGGCGGTGTCACTGTGGTCAAGGTGAACGGCATTGCGGATGACGACGACGATGCGCTGGCGAAGAGCGCGGAGCGCGGAGTCAAAGTCACCGTGGATCGGGAGGTTGGGTACGATGCGTCGGAGCGGTACCGCAAGTAGGTGGAGTGGGGTATTGTTTCTTGGATAAAATGAGGAAGGGTGGACGCCTCGAAATCTAACATTCGTTCATCTCTTGTGTGCTCTGCGTTGTATATATTTTCGCTGCCTTGTTTATTATTTCGTGTTTATCTCTATATAGCATCTCCATAGTACCTTCTCTCAAATATCCCAAGTAAATATCTATATGAGTGAGATCTGCGCCTGGATGTACATTATTCAAGCGTCGTGCTTTTCGGTGTTAAAAGACCTTCAAGGTCGAGTTCATCCAGCAACTTCGCCAAATAACCCAATTTTGGTGGGTCCCCCCGAGCCAACGCTTGCGCCATTCCCTTCAGCCGTTCCATGAAAGGAGGCCACATATCAGCAACGTCGCTCCCCAACTTTAAATTGGGATCGCGGTCCGGATCCTGTCTAGCTGCTTCGTTGCGGTACGTCCAATACACCAAAGACGCAGAGATCGGCCAATGATCCAAATAATCAGCCTGACAAGATTTCCCATGTTCCAACGCATCACAGACAAAAAGGAACTTCTCGAGGGCACACGTTTTGGAGTCGGACGTCATCCAATTGTCGACTACAGTTCGACGTTGGGGCTTTCCGCCCTGGTAGCGCATGAACACGAAGGACAGGAGCCATGTGAAGGCCTCTAGCTCATGGCGGTAAAGGCGCGTAGTCTCCCCGCGCCAGTACTCTGAGTCTTTCAATAGATCTCTAGACATGAATGTGATAGTTCCCTCCTGGATGATATGGGACTTGTGCTCCGATGTCGAGCGGTCAAGGTCGCTCAGAACCCCGCATTTCGAGGTGGCGTCGTACAGCACGTTCCACAGGCTCGGATCGTTGTGCTCAAGGCCAGTGTTCCAACAGTATGCATGAACTAGGATTATTGTAATGATAAATAATCAGTACCTTCAAATTGAAGCTGAACAAAGCAGGAGCCCGTGGACTTACATTTGACGACTTCCAGCCAAGCTTTGACAAAATCAGCACCAGCCAGAGTGGTTATGGGGCGAATCTTCGTTGATGTAATCGTCTTTAGAGGAGTGCGATATCCCCCGAGGTCCGATAGCGATTGCATAGGACGATGTGCCACTGGCATGGCTCCGTGCACCGGCGTTATCGGTTCTGGTTTTCGTGGCTCAGTTCTAACAAGTTCGTCCTGGGATGCGGCATCGTTGAAGGCATTGCAAGAGAAATTTGCATTTGATGGGTGATCAAGACAGGAAGCAAGGACTGTTGCAGTAGTGCGCCCTCCAAGACACTGAGGAGGTTGACAGTAGAGGAGCAGATCATGATAATCAATGAGATCGATAGCAGCTTTTGACTCGGGATGTTCATTGAGCCCTAGGACATGCCTACCCGCAGAGAGCCCAGAGCCTTGATTTCCAACCTTTTCAAGCGAGATGTGTGTCATTGGGGAATTGAATTTTAATCGTCAAATAAACTGCACGAAAAAGTTTGAAGCAGGTTGGTCTAAGATCTAGTTTGGGACGAGGAGGCCGGAAGGGTTTGAAGACTCGTAGCTGCTGAAGAGAGAGCTGTTTGCGAAAACGCACCACGATTGATCTTATTAGATGTAGGTCTCCGAGAAATAGGCAGTATTTAAAAGGTGTAGGCAGGAGCGAGTTGACGCAGAGTAAATTCGATGCACTGCCCGGCATGCCCCCGCTGACAGGTTACTCGTTTTGGTCAGAACTTCCGCGAACTGATACACAATTTCTGTTGACAATACAAGGATGGTAAAAAATACATCCAACAAGGTCGTATATTGTATAAACGAGGCTGTATCTAGGCTGCACGAATAGTTTCCGTTCATTGTATCGTCAATATATATGCAAATTGATATGGCCCAATTCAAGCAGTACTTATCTTCCCGTCCCGAAATTCCTGGTCCCCTGGATGCGCGGTGGAGGGGGGGGTGGAACCGCCTCGGACTAGGCCCGATCGGACTCAAGCTGGGCTGGGATAGCTGACTGGTAATGCGTGGTATGGATGATGGAAAGTGTAGCTACGACCTGCTACGACATCTAGATTCTAGACGAGATAGGTGCTACGAGGTTCAGACTCCGCCGGGCCGGGCTGTCAGCACCGCCACAGCGGCTAGGAAGTCTTGGCGGAGGTGGGGACCAGAATATCATCCAACTTGAGTTCTTCAACCAATTTCGTGACATAACCAAGACATAACCTAATTTCAATAATGTGTTTTTCGCTGCAATATCCTTCAAGTTCCCAATGAATACGGGCCACAAGTTAACGCAGCTAGACGCTCGCATACGGGGGCTCCTTCGCGCTCTAGCCTCTCCGCCGCCTCCGCATCGGGCCAGACCTCCTCACACCACACACGTCCTGTCCGCAGGCGGCGTCGGCACGGGCGGGCTGCGACACGGAGCGGCGAGCGCCACGGGCGCCGGCACGGGGATGGGCGTCAATAGCACTGCGCGCCACGGCACGTTCACGATCGACGAGATGCGCGGCAAGCCCGAGGGTGGCTGGGTCGTCGGCGGCGGCGACGAGGATGCAAAGGGGAGCGTAGTAAGGGAGGAGGAGGGCGGCGTCATTGTGGTCAAGGTGAACGGCATTGCGGGTGACGACGACGATGGTTGGCGAGGAGCGGTGTCAAGGTCACCGTGGATCGGGAGGTTGGGTACAACGCGTCCTGCAGATCTGAGCGCTACCGCAAGTAGGTGGGAAGAGGTGGGGTGGGGTATTGTTTCTTGGATAAAATGAGGAAGGGTGGACGCCTCGAAATCTATTATTCGTTCATCTTGTGTTTATATACATGCCTTCGCTCACTTGTTTATTATTCCGTGTTTATCTCTAGTACATAGCATCTCCGTAGTATCTTCTCTCGAGTATCCCAAGTGATTATCCAAGTATCTATATGAATGAAAACCATGTCTACTTTAGGCACCGTGTCTACCGCCCTTATCATTCAATCCTTGGGCGAGCAAACATCTCCCGTGGTCTGGAAGATCTACTGAGGATCAAGCTTCTGCTTTTTGGTCGGGATTAGGCTGTCCAACTTGAGTTCATCTACCACCTTCGCAACATAAGCCAAGTTCGGTAGGCCCTCTTTTGTGACATCCTTCAAATTTTGAACAAAAAGGGGCCATATATCAGCGACGTCGTCGCCCAAATTCGAGCGAGGTGCAAATGGTTTTTGTATGGCAATATTAACCAACCAAAATACCACAGCTAACAACGGCCAATGGTCCTTAAAATCGGTTTGACATAATTTTTCGTGTTGAGGTATTTCAGCATAGAATCGCATCTTGTGCCCTTTGCAATCCTTGTAGTCAGATGTCATCCACTTTTCAACCTCTGTGTTGCGGCAGGGATTTCCATCCTGGTACCGCAAAAACACGAATGGTAGGATCCATGCGAGGGCCTCCAACTCATGCCGATAAAGCCGAGTGACTTCCCCTCGCCAATATTCAGCTGTCAATAGTTGTATGGCCATGAACGGAATGGTTCCTGTCCTGTCTGTTCCGGGAACTCGGGGGTCATCCCGAAATATTGAAAGATCGTAGTCGCTCAAAACGCCGCACTTCTTTTCCTTGTCGTACATCAAGTTCCAAAGGCTTGGATCGCCGTGTTCACAGCCATGACTCCAGAGGTATGCATGGACTATGGAAGAGAAATTTGTTCAATGACATAGCAACACAGTAGAAGAGATAACGCTTACACTTGACAGTTTCTAGCCACGCTTTGATAAAATCTTGACCGGCCAGAGTTGTTAGTTGCAGGAGCTTCTTCAAGACAATGATTCTGAGGACGCGACAGCCATCCGTCTTCAAACCCATGATGCTCCGGATACGTTGTGTACCATAGCGTGCCATGTCGCCATGTGTCACTACTACCGGCAGATGCTTCAACATTTCCTCTTTCTTATCCTCCATAATCAACTTATGCAAGCGTTCAATTGTTTTCCCTTCGTTCTGTCGAGGAACTTCAGGAAAGGAAATCTTGCAGACCAGATCACCGTGCGCGTTGTTGCCAGAAACAGAAGAACCGACCACCGCAGTAGCGCGTCCGGCGACACAGTGGGGTTTGTGGAGCATATCATTGGTATCGAGCTCAATTTTCTCGGGTGAGGGCTTTAGCGGATCAGGGGAAGGACGAGTATCAGGATCAAGGGTGCTCATCAGCAAGGTGAATTTTGCAATTCTAGTCTCCCGTAGATTTCGATCTTTAGCTTTATGAAGGTTGTAGTTATGAGCTTGTAAATTTTGTGTTTGAGCTCGTGGATTTTGATTATGAGCCAGTAGTGCTTCCGGATTCAGCTCTGGCATGACGCCCCAATCGGCCAGTTCAAATCGTTGTAAGGTGAAAAGGAGCACCAAGAAACGCGGAAGATCTTTGATGAAATCGATGCCATTCGATCGAATGGCGCCTTGCCTGTCGTAATACCACATCCAGAACTTGCAATCTACACATGCACGAGTAGCAAAGTATTGTCAGAATTTCGCAAGTCACCTGTAAGGACCTTATGCACTTACTATGAAGGAGAAACGTCATAGAACGGTGGACGCCAATTCCGTACGATAGCATCTCCATGCCATAAAGTGCACATTGGGTGAAGGAGTCGCGCATTTGTTGAGACTTGTCAGTGGTGGATTGGACGTGTGTGTCATTTCCTTCTTGTGATCCTACAGCACGCGAGCGAGCGACCTTCGTTTTCGACGATTGTCTTGTACCAGGATTTGAACGTGTTTTGGGTTTTGTCACCTTTGCGTTTGATGGTCCCGCCGTTGCGTTCGACGTTGTTGCATGTTGATCTGAAGTATTAGCCTTCTGTCGCTTTGTAGGTGGCTCTCCAGTCGCAGATCTCCCTTTTCGATGATTGTCACCTTTGGGGCAGAGTCATCGACAGGATAAGGTTCGGCCGAATCGTCATCACCCATATGTACTTGGTCACGCGATTCGTGCCATACTTTGTCGGAACCCAAGTTGGGAGGTCGCCTATGTTTTTGAGTGCTTTAGAACCCGCCTTGAATTTAAATTCACCACAACCAAGTATCTGTCGCATATGGAATGCGTTGTTGGGTTGTTTGTCAAATACTGGAGGTTTTTCGGTGCATTGTCATGAGCAACATCCTTTGCTGCAACAGTAGACGTGAATACCACATCAGGTTTGATGATAACGTCCTCGCAGTCTTTGTAAACGTTTTTGATATTACTCGGATCGTTCACATGGAGCCGACAGTCTATCTTCGAGTTAGAGGCCCTGAACGTATCCGAGGAGAGGTCCTCCATGTGTTCGAGTGCGTTGTTGCACAAGCGCGAGAATGGGCCGTACATATCAGACTCTGCTGAGATTCTAAACTGAATTTCGAGGTTCGCTTCAATATCGGAAATATGGTCGAAGAAAATCTGCTTACTACTGGGATAAATCCTGGCTAAGTGAACGATCATTGCAAATTGATAGCACCATAGTCAAGCATTCATCGAGAAGAAGATCTAGTTCTTTCTGACGCTTGTTCGTAAGTTCCTTATATTTCTCGTTCCATTGAGTGACCTCGTCTTCATTGGTTTGACCGGAACGCCCTTCAGCTGATCTGTATGAGCGAGGGCATTCTTGGAATCATACTGATTACTCACCTGGAGGCTGGGTCTCGTTATTGTTCCTTTCAGCTCTGAGAGCCCGGGTGGCATCATTGATTTTCCGTTCAAGGCTCTCGATTTCTTCCTGCATAGCGGTCAGACTTTGCTTCTTGGCAGAATTTTCTTTGAGAATTGAAAACAGATTGAATTTGAGAACATCATCAAAATCAGCGATTTGAGAGCTGCGAAGGTCGAGTTCTAGTTCCGCTTTCAACAATTGGTGGCTGTTATTGGAGTAGAAACAATGCACTTTATGATTATCAAAATCGTTGTCGTAATCGAGGGACCTTACCTGTTCAGTGGATTGCGGCTTCGATCCCGGGAAGCAGAGATATTCTTGCTGGGGGTCGAGTTGACCTTGGTGTCCTGTGCGGACATGATGCTGAGTGGCGCTGATGACAATCACCAACGATACTGGGCCTTTGGCAATGGATGCGATTATATCACGATGTTGGACGGGGCGAGTGAAGTTTGGAAGAATTCGAAGGTGATAAGGAAAGTATGTTACGGTTCAAAGGACAACATATCAACGCCATTGTTGATGTTGATGTGCCACTTTCCCACCATCTGACAACGAGGCCCTCCGTCTGCCCGATTTGGTCAAACCCACTGATCGACGACTGCGCTCGCCACTCGATCTACTGTATATATCTGCATGGCGCGATTTTACTATTGCAAAACTATTGCAAATTGAAATATTTACTTCGACATGGGAGACTGGGAGCAAGGGATATCCACAGGTTGTAAGTAGAGTACATCAACGAAACCTCAGCTACGTGTGCATGTGTATCAAAAGTAGTTACTATATTCATTGTATCTACCTCTGCCATGCAGTCGAAACTTGTATTTTCGCAGTGTTTGATCAAATTGCAATATCTGCCTCTCCCGACCTGCGCGGCTCGCAAGTCTTGACGGAGGTTGGGACCAGTCTGTTATCTAGGATAAGTTCCTCGATCAATTTCGCGACATATCCCAATTTTGACTTGTTTCTTGCGGCAATATTCTCCAGATTCCCAATGAAGGCGGGCCACAAGCCAGCTACACTGTCCAAGTTCGTCAGAATGGATGGTGTACCTTTATCAGAAGGCCTTTCTTCATCATTTCTATCCACAATCATGCGTAGTGACCAATTCAATAGCGACGAAGCCAATGCCCAATGATCCATATAACCAGGTTGACAGTGTCGTTCCCGCTCCTCCAGGTCATCCGTCTGAAACCTGGCCTTGTTGGAGGCACAAGTCCTGTAGTTGGATGTCATCCACTCGTTAGCTAGGGTATGCTTTTGAGCTTTTCCATCCTTGTATCGTATAAACACGAAAGTTAGGATCCATATGAAGGCCTCCAACTCATGTCGATAAACTCGTGTAATTTTTCCGCGCCAATACTGATCTGTAAATAGCTCTCTGGCCGTGAATGGGATTGTTCCGGTTCTGTCTGGTGCGCGGGGATCCCCATGAGATACAGAAATATCATAGTCGCTCAGAACACCACAGTTCTTCTCTTTGTCATAAATTAGGTTCCAAAGACTCGGATCGCTGTGCTCACAGCCGTGATTCCAGAGATATGCATGAACTGTAAACGATAATAAGTTCAATAAGACAGTGATATGATGAAAGCGCACACATTTGACAGCTTCTAGCCACGCTTTGACGAAATCCTGGCCAACTCGAGTTGTTAGTTTCTTTAACACGATGATCCTGAGGGTGAGATAGTCATTCATCTTCAAATGGCGTTGTATGCAATAGTAGCGTGCCATGTCGCCATAAATCACTCCTACTGACAGATGCTCCAACAATTCCTCTTCGTAATCGTCGATTATTGACTCACGCAAGCGGTCGATCGTTTTCCTTTCGTCCTGCCGAGGAGCTTCGAGGTTGCAGACAAGGCCATACGCACTATCGCCAGGAATGAAAGAGTCAACCACTACAGTAGCACGTCCTGCAAGACAGTGGGGTTGATGCCATGTGCAGGGGCGAGCCATGACGTTTTTGCGATTGATGAGACGAACAGTGAGCCTGCGGTTTTCTGGGTGATCTGCAGTGGGGATGATGATGCTGGAGTCAGCGTGGTGAGGAAGGTGGAAGGTGTGAGCTGATGTGTTGGCAAGGGGCAAACAACAGCCGCGGCCCGCGAGCGGAGATCATGAGATTTGCTTGAGCGCTTAATTCTTGTAAAATATTTCTGTAGCTTTACCAGAATAAATATTCGAGCGTCTAAATCTATAAAAATTTCGCCGGGTTATAGAGTACAGTACAGTAAAATCAATCACTTTGAACAGTCACCGTGTTCATCGACTGGAAAAACATTCTCAAGTGCGAGTTCCTCAACCATCTGTAGTACAAACTGTAGCCCTTCCTGCGTTCCCAAAGTCTTCAGCTCCTCAACAAAACTTGGCCAGCGCTGCCCCACCCCACTCCTCGGATTCATACGCTCGTCCTCATGCGGGGGTAACTCGTACCGGTTGAGCTTCAGCGTTTTGCACGCACTGGTAGCCCAGAACACAAGCCGCGACGCGAACCGGGCATGCTGTTCATAATCCTTTTGGCACAGTCTTTTTAGATTCTCAATTTTCATGCAATTGTCGCCACAGTAAGCCTCGCTGAAGGCCACCTTCCGCAAGGCGCACGACCTAAAGCTGGACGTCAGCCACCCGTCCAGGGACGTGTATACGTAGTACACGTTTCCCTGTGGCTTCCCGTCTTGGTAACGCAGAAAGACATAAAGGAGGATCCAAATGAGGGCCTCGAGCTCGTGACAATAGGCCTGAGGAGCTATGTTGAGCCAGTATGCGCCCCGGAGGAGGTCAATAGACATGAAGGGGATGGTGCCAAAGGGTATGACTGGATCTTGTTGCACGATGGAAATATCGTGCTCGCAAAGGACGCCGCATTGAGTGTGGGTGTCATACATTGTGTTCCAGAGGCTTGAATTGATATGCTCGTGACCATTTCGCCAACTGTATGCATGGTCTAGGGTACAGAATTGGTCATTCTCGTCAAAAAAAGCACGTAACAGGAGAATAAAGAGACAAATGACATACATCTGACAATTTGGAGCCAAGCTTTGATGAAGGCAGAACCGGCGAGAGTCGCTAGTGGGGACAGCTTGGGCACTATGGTAATTCTTGGGGTCCATTGCCTTTCCGTCTCAGGATATGGCACGCAACAGCTGCTGCATGGTACTTTCTCCTCTGAATCTGGTGGGAGATCTTCGATTAGCTCCATAGATTTTGTCTCCGGTGTGTGATTCGTTTTACTGGTCGAGATGAAGACGTCGACATTGTGGAAGAGGTCAGCATTGATAAAGTCCTCTAAAGAGGAGCAGGAAACAACTTCAATCGCACGTCCTCCAAGACTCTGAAGAGGCTGATGGTAGAGCCTATCGCGACAATCAACCAGGTTGATCGCGTGTTTCCCGCAGTGTTCGATCTTGAAGACATTTGATCGCCTAGATGGCCTCGTTTCACAGGACTCAGACTCAGATGAGTAGCCAGAGTCTGAATGGCTTGATGTTTCCTCTGGATTGCACGACATTTTATGATTTCAATCGACCTGCAGACCAAGTACCAGAAGGTGTGGCGGGCTGGCCTAGCGCGAATCTTTTTGAATTTTAGGCCAATTTTAGGTCAGCTCTGCACGGAGCTGATCGATCGCGAGAGCCTTTAGGCACAAGCAGCGAGTAGTATGAGAATAAGAAGCGCTGGACTCTGGAGGGCCCTCGGGAAATTTTGCAGACTTTGAGGAGGGGTAAAAGAAATAGGCAAGAATGGTCGTGGTTAAAACGTTGCATTGGCGAGGCATTCACGTTGATGTTCATGTTCCCACGCCTCTTGACTGCCACTCCGGGTCTTCGACAACTGCTCGTTCTGGCTATGTACAACATATACCCATTGTCTATATGTAAGTACTATTTCTTGCTCGAACATTGAAAAGAATGAATCACAGCATTTATATCGTCAATTCAGCGTAAGTTCAATATTTTTGTCCCGTTAGACTCCCGGACGGTAGGATTATTATTCATCGACGTCGGGTTGTCCAGCAGTGCGAGTTCATCGATCAACCGCACTACATATCCCAATTCCTGGGGCTTTTTTGCCGCAATGTTCTTCAATTGCTCAACAAAGAGGGGCCAGAGCTCTGCCACGCTTTCTGCATTCGACTCCGCTGGCAAAGGAGGTTCATCAGGGTCTTCCCAAGACAGTTTGAAGTCAATGCACAGCCAGTACAATAAAGAGGCAGGCAATGTCCAATGGTCGATATAGTTGGATTGACAGCTCTTTTCCCGTGATTGTGCGTCGCAGGAAAAATCCAACTTGTGTTGTGAGCAATTCCGTCGGTAATCTTCACAAGCTGATCTCATCCACATTTCGATAAGAGTTCTGCTTTGTGGTTTTCCATCTTGGTACCAGAGAAATACAATGGGAAGGATCCAGAATAGTGCCTCCAGCTCACGACGGGATTCCCGAGGAATCTTTCCGCGCCAGCAACTGCTTCGTAAGAGATCTGTGGACATAATTAGGATAGATCCTGTGGGCACAGGTGAATCTTAGTGGCGCGTCAATGACATATCATGGTCGCAAAGGATACCGCATTCAGTGGCATCGTAGCACATCGCGATGGATTGCCGTGTTCGTGACCATTACTCCAGTGGTCTATATATGTAAATTTGCAACAACGAAAGCGAGCAAAAATGAAAAACAACAATTTTTGGACATACATTTGACAATTTCTAGCCATGCTTTGACGAAGGTCATACCAGTTAAGGCTGTTAGCGCAAGCATCTTTGGTGAGATGATCATTCTATGCGGCGGAGACCTTCCTGTATCCGATGGAGACATACAATTTAAATGTCTACTACGATCTTTCGTAGCTGAGTCGGATGTGATTTCCTCTGACGGTGGAGTTTTGTGCAATTCATCAAATTTGGATTCTTGGGGCGTGGGCTTACAGGTAGAGGTGAAGACTTCATAGAAGGAAGATGTAAGGGCATTGGTAGCTCGTCCTCCAAGACACCGAGGCGGCTGGAGGAAGAAGCCGTCATAACAACGACATTGATTGTGGGATTCATGGGGTAAAAATCAATTGGATATTTGAGTCCCGGGCCACACACTTGGCAGCTTGCTGCATTTCCAGACGCTCTGCTGTCAAATGACGTCGATATACACGTCGAGAGGGATCGAATCATTGGCGGATTTCAATGGTGTGTCAACTGTGTCGGTGCTTAATTAGATTGGAGTCTGAAAGGAGCTAGCGAGTATACTGACCCAATTTGAAGTGAGAGAGACTGATTAACGAAGGATATTCAAAGGTGTTGTACACGATTTTAGTAAATGTTCAGGGAATTGAACGTTGGTACTCGAGTACTTGTAACTGATCAAGGCGATATCATCACGAATCACGATGAGTAAATATTAAATAATGATACGTGATCTTAGGGGCGCTCAACTGCAATGACAAGGTGTGAACTGCCTCTCTATGGCCAACTTGAATATCCTTGTGCCTCAGGACTTGCGACTCCGAACCTGGTCCGACCTCAGTGCCCCTGCACTCACCTGCTGTGGGATGGTTAAGTGTTGTACTATTCTTGCGATGTGGCTGAATATAACCTGTAAACATATGCTAATGATCCGAGAGAACAAGAGAGTTTTATTCGTTCGATCTACCGCATCTGGGTGGAAGGAAGTAGCGTATGATACTGCAGATCTATGTAACTCTGACTATAGTAGGTGAAATTAGGAAAAATGACTTCAGTGGAATTGTATATATAAGAACTGACCTATCTAATACAACATGGACGACATGTCAGCACGGATGCGGTTGTAGTCCAACAGACCCTCTATTTGTCCAACAGCGGCGATGGCAATCTGGAGCAAATGGCGTCAGCAAAGAAAATAGTGACATGAGTTGAACAAAATTGCTTACATCCTTATCCCAAAGGTATTTCTGGGCAACGCGCTTGATCTCATCAGCGGTAACAGCATCAACGGCCTGTTCAATCTGAGCGGGAGTGAACCTCCTTCCGCTGGTGACGAGTTGGCGGCCAATGTCCTCGGCAACGGCAGTGGTGCCATCAAGGCCCAAAAGCAGACCAGCCTTGAGCTGGCTCTTAGCGCGCTCAACCTCAACGGACGAGGGAGAAATGCTCATGCGTGTCCACTCCTTAAGGGTGAAGTGCACAAGATCATCGAGGTTCATGACGTTCTCAGAGACAAGGTAAATACCCCACAGGCCGGTATCGGAGTACGATGTAGAGAAAGACATGAATGAGTTGGCGAGGTTGTGCTGTGAGACAATGTGAGAGAGGCGGGAGGATGTGAGCGAAGCGCTGCCGAGACTGCGGTCCCAGTTTCCGAAGATACTTTGCATAACCATCATAGGGAAGTAATCAGGGGAGCTCCAGCCGACGCCCTCAACAGCGATGGCAATGTTGGCGGTGGGGAGGGTGTCGTCACGGATACGGACCTCTGAGCCGACGAAGGCAGTCTTGGGGTGCGAGAGACGACCGAGGGGAATAGGATTGGGAGAGACAGGGAGGGAAGAGAAGTGCTTCTTGGCGAGCTCAACAAGCTCGTTGTGCGAGACACCACCAGTTCCGACAAGGACCATCCTGTCAGCGGTGTAGTTGGTCTTGATATAGGAGGCAAGTTCATCGCGCGTTATTGACAGGATGTTGTGTTTGGGGCCGAGAATAGTTCGTCCAAGGGCCTGACCTGAATATGCTTGCATGAAAAACCTGCATAAGGAAACACGACTCGTGTTACGCACCTTGGAATGCAACAGCATGGAGATGGTCAAAAACGACCTCCTCGAGTTGCTTGTCGACCTCCTGCTGCTCCCTAAGAATAACGTCGCGTTCCCTTTCAATCGCGGTCTGCTCCAACTTGGAGTTCTGGAGGATGTCGCTGATGATATCGACAGCGGCAGGGACGTCCTTCCGGAAGCTCTTAGCGTAGTACACCGTCTGTTCCCTTGATGTGTAGGCGTTGAGGTGGGCTCCGAGGTTCTCAACCTCGAGCTCGAGACCGTGCTGCGAGCGGCGTTGAGTTCCCTTGAAGGCCATGTGTTCGAGGAAATGGGCGGTCCCGTTGGTCTTGTCTGTCTCCGCGCGGCTTCCAGCGTCAATCCAGACACCGACGGTAGCCGTTTGAGCATGGCGCTGAGCCTCAGTGGCAACAGTCAGACCATTTGAGAGCGTCGAAACCTCGACATGGGGGTTGGCAGGGAGTGCTGTCGCGAAGCCGCGTACAGCACGCTGGCGGTTTTTGTACAGTCAGATGTTGGCCTGATTTTTTTTGAAATTCAAGGAAGCACTAACCGGGTTACGCGCAGCGTTCTTGAGCACACGGCTGAGGACCGTTCTGGAGACCATCGAAGGACGAAACCGACGAGTAAACAAGTTTTTTAGAGAAACCGCCCGCCGGAATATCACGCAACACCCCACTCGGACTCTGCCGGAGCCAAATCCAGATCATGTGATTCGCTCCTGCCGTCGAATCGCGGCGACCGCATATCTAATCCTAGCTCTTGCTTCCAACGCCCATGGCTAATCTTGCTCTCTCTTAAATATTCACTACAGGCGAGTCATACTCAACGCCGTCGATGTCCATATGTAATCTCATCTCTTTCTTTCAGTACATATATCCTAGTTGCTTGTCGTGTTCAACGCCGTTTATGTCGGACTTTACTCTCCCTGAGCAGCTCAAATTCATTTGGACCGCCAATGGTCTTCCTGAGGAGTTTCTCTCCAACTTGTCCTTTGTCGGAAACCCAGACAGTGCAGTTCCTTCATCGTTTAGAGTAGGTTTGGCGGCTCAGGTCAGTGCTTTCCTTCATTTGATAGAATACTATTCACAAGGAACACATTCAATAGATATCGATCGGTCTATCGGGTCTATCTGCCGCTTATATACATTATCTTCGTACTGGAGTTAAGCAAAATGTTGTAGTAGATGCCAGACACGCCGCGCTCTCCTTTCGTCAGCCTATTATTGGTTGTCTAAGCTTTCGTTAGACTGACAGTTTGCAGATAGCGAGGCCTGGTATTCAGTGGATGATAACATTTACGCAGGAGAGATATGGGATAACATTGCAGGGCTTTACAAAACGAAGGATGGATGGGTCAGAATTCACACCAATTTTCCACAGTGAGTTGAATTCCCCTTGTAGTATTTGGTTCAATTCACATATTTTACCAGCCATCGCGCAGGCGTTCTCAAAGTCCTTGGACTTTCTGATACCCCTGAGAAACGAGTAACAAAAGGGGAAGTTATCCCTGCGATATTGGCATGGGATGCACAAGAGTTAGAAGAGGAATGCGGGAAACACGGCATGTGCGTCTTCAAATTGCGCAGCCTGGACGAATGGGAAAGAATTGCCCAATCACAGGCCTTGGATGACGCACCCGTTGTGGACGTGCGCTCGGTGGGCGACTCCCCAAAACTATCCTTTGAAGAGGGAAAGCTCAGCAGACCTCTTGGAGGAATCAAAGTCCTCGACTTGAGCCGCGTTTTAGCTGGACCTATTGCCGGACGCGCCCTCGCAGGTATGAATCGTTCATCCCATTCGGAACTGGAAAATATCATTTACCTTTTGTTATAGCACAGGGAGCGCAAGTGCTCTTAATAACATCGCCAAATCTGCCATCTCTCCCGCCACTCGACACAGAAACTTCTCTAGGCAAGCGCACTGCGCAGCTTGACCTCTCCACCACATCCGATCGCGACAAATTTCGTACACTCGTAGAAGGTGTGGATGTTTTCCTTCAAGCCTATCGACCAGGTGGTCTCCAAGCCAAAGGATTCGGAGTTGCTGATGTTCAAAAAATTAAATGCGAGGGATTGGACAAGGCTTGCCAAGGTTTCGTATATGCAAGTTTGAGGGCTTGGGGATGGGATGGTCCTTGGGCAGATCGTCGAGGGGTGAGTTCGTCCTCATCAATGGCGTGTACGGTTTAGCCTTGCTAATGTCTGGACTTTTGTGACCCCATAATCAAAACAGTTTGATTCGCTTGTTCAAACAGCCACAGGATTCAACGTTGACGAAGGAAATGCCTACCACGAATTTTTGAAATCGCGTGGCACAGAAACCGAATGGACACCTCGACCACTGCCCATGCAGGCCATCGATCATGCAGGGGGAAATCTTTTAGCATTTGGTATTAATGTCGCTCTGGCGAGAGCGCTGACGGCGAGCTGAACATTTCCTTCCATAACATGGGCATAATCTAAAGGGTTCTTCGCCATATAGAAAGGGCGTTCTTACGAAGTGCGCGTGTCTCTCGCAGGAGTTGGAAAGTGGATTCGCTCTCTCGGACGCATTAATCCAGAGGCGGCGTTTGGCTCTCACGCGCAGCCCTTCCCGAAGAGGACTTGGCCTCTCGATGAAGAAATTAAAAGGCTGAGCGTTACCTGGCGAGAGAAGCGCGGCGTTGATGCTTTGCGAGGAGATGAGCCAGGAGCCCCGAGCCTGAGGAAGAGGAAGATGACAGCGTTGAGACATGCAGCAATTCTCAGTGGGACGCCAGTGAGAGAAGGTATATTGGATGAAGAGGAAGGTGATTGGGGAGCGCCTATGAGGTTGAACGCGGATGCGCCTGTGTGGATATAAGTAAGTAAAGTTGAACTCCTAACATTCGAGATTGTGCTCAAGCGATTGATCTTTTGCCCTTTTCCTTCAACGTCATATCTAGGAACTCTTCCTTCATTGAGCTAGTAGTAGCATGTCCGGCAGGCCTTGTACTCTAGAGTACTGTTGCATTCTTTGAATACGAAGTGAACTTACGATCAGTTATTTCTGGCGACCTGAACTAAAATTACCTGCAGTAAGTTGCAGTATACTACTTCCGCTGTTCACTGAAATAACCATTTGTCAATGTATAGAGCGTTAGTATGTGCCTACGAAGTCACTATAGATTTGACAATTTCCGTCAGGACAGAGCCAGCCACCTGCCCAATGAGGCCTTGGGCTGGGTGGCTGACCATGGCTAATCGATAAAACTTGCCTGTCCCCTTGTTTTGAGCTGTCTGCTCGCCATCACCATCAACCAACATGGTCCTGTCCACAATTCTCGCCGTCCTAACAATCCTGCCCTTGCAAGGCGTTCTATGCGGTCAAATTCCCATCGTTGGTGGTATTATTGGAGGTGTTCAGAACCAGACTGTAACCGCCGCTTCCGCGACATTCAAAGAGGCCGATCTGTCGTCGTCGTCGGACTTCACTACCACCCCTGGAAAACTCCGTGTAATGGAAAACTCGGCGTCTGTGGTCCGTTCAATTTTCCAAATATTGATCATTCAAACTGAACCGAACCTGGCAATTCGTGTTTGCAGAGACGACTCCCAACGTGAACCAAGCATCAGGCTACTGCGATCTAGCACCTAACAAGAGTATATGGTATGGCAACCTCATGCGACTGCACCCACAAGTTGTCGTAGCTGATACGATTTCCCACTAGGTTCTGGTATTTTGCAGCACGTAACAATTCTGCTACGGCGCCACTGGCTCTTTGGTTTAATGGCGGGGTGAGTACCCTTACTCAACTGTACATGCTTTGCAAGCATACGATGCTGTTGCTACTGTCCATAGCCCGGCAGCTCAAGCATGATTGGTCTCTTCCAAGAACATGGTCCCTGCCGAATCACCAACGATAGCTCCTCCGTGATATTAAACCCTTTTTCCTGGAATAATAACGCTAATGTGCTCTACATCGACCAACCAGTCGGCGTCGGCTTCTCTCACGGGGACCTCGACGTCGGGACGTCTCGTCAAGCAGCAGTTGACATCTGGACATTCTTGCAGATCTTCTTTTCCGATGCGAAATTCAAGTCATTAGCCAACAATGGCCTCGCAATTTGGACCGAATCCTACGGTGGCCACTATGGTCCAGTTTTTGCCTCGTATGTTATACATATGATTTCCTCGAATGTTGCTTAACGAGTAACAGGCATTTCCTCTCCCAAAATGCCGCTATAGCTGCAGGTACTGCGACAGGAATCCACTTGAATTTGAAAGTCTTGGGTATAGGTAATGGGCTGACGGTAAGTGATATAATGTAAGAAAACATGCAATACTTGAATTTTCTGAAACAAGGATCCATTGAGCCAATATCCGAAATACATACGATATGCCGCAAGTAACTCGTATCACCAACTCGTCTCTGATTCCACAATCAGCAAAGCAGATAATGCATGGACGTCATCTAATGGATGCAGAGATCAGGTGCGTGATACACCGAACAAACATAATGACCTTGAGTCTTACTAAATACGTTTGTCAGATCATAGCTTGCAACAACGGCGGGAGCGACGCGGTCTGTTCGAAAGCTCAAGACTTTTGCAATACCAACATCCTGTCGCCTCTTTCTGGTCCCTACGACGTAAAATAGGACTCTATTCATCAGAAATAGTGATAGCTAATGGAATATTATGCAGGTCTACTACGTTCCCATGAAGAACCCCGACCCTTATCCCGCCAGCCTCGAGAAATACCTCAATGACAACTCTTTCAGATCTAAGATTGGAGCGGAAACGAATTGGCAGCAAACGAACTACGACGTGTATGAAAACTTCAGTGAAACCGGTATGTGGAATGCAGATGTGATGTACTCATTTGCTGACTTTATCCCAAGGTGACTGGATAAGGAACACTCAGGGTGATCTCCAGACCGTAATTAATTCTGGCGTGAGTGTTTGATGTATGTAGGTGCAACTTGAGCCGAGTATTGAAGTCTATTCTTTCCTTTAGGTACATACTATTATTTATGACGGTGATGCGGTAAGGTTTTTTATCTACCCGTAATGTCCTTTATCTTGACGTATTTTCGACAGGATTATATTCTGAACTACATGGGTGAGGAAAATATGGTACTTATATAACATGTTGCATCCTTCCATTCCCTACTCATGCGCCATTTCCGAAGGTCGATAATCTCGACACAAAGTACTCTGCAATACAAACAACAAAAGTTCCAAGACTATACTATTGCTGGAAAAGTCGCCGGGTTGTTCAAGAACGCTGGAACGTTTTCGTATCTCCGGCTTTACGGAGCTGGACATGAGGTTCCTGCTTATAAGGTGCGGACAAACTACAAACATTATTTCATTGACGAAACTTTTTGATTAAAATTCACACAGTACGGAGATCTCAAGGCAGGGGAGGCAGCTTTGCAGATGTTCGAGCAGTTTGTGGCCGGCAAGTCTCTTATACCAACATGACGATTTCTGTTGAACCGAAGATGTATACATGAATATATAATCCTTTTGCCTATGTAATGATATAATTTTCTTGTTAACTTCGAGTCTTTGAAAGACGCCTCTAGAACAGGGTGAGTACTGGAACGGAGAAAGTGTTCTTAGGAGTTGAGATAATAAATATCGCCTCACATTAATTCCAAACACCAAAGATGGCATACAGAGGGTTTTCGTCGCCATTTTAGTATGTGTGTCAATCATGATCAGATATCTACATAGGTAGACAAAAATAAGGCACTTAATTAAGAGAGGTTGGCTTGAAACAGCAGCGTGAAGCGTGGAGCTTCGATCCGGCAAGATGTCTTCCAACTAGCTTCTGGTCTTCGAAGATTCGGCACCGCGTCAGTCAGCGTCCCAAGGATCCAATTATAAACGCTGTGCAAGAATATGGCCACATATCTGTCCAAGCGCCATATGCTATGAAAACACAAGATAGCATCTATATCGCCAACCTGAGATACTGAACCGTCGGTTTCGCAACTTCACGGTCTGTTGCACAGGCAATTTTTGGTTTGAAGATCCTAGAAGTGCGCAGGAGCGCTCTGTACTTGTTCCGAGCCGCAAAGGTAGAACGCCAGCGCCACCGGATTCTGGCATTTCTTGTCAACAGGACCAGCTGAAAAAAGTTTCTTTCCAACACGACTTGAGATGCTGTGTACGCAGGTGCCAAGTATACCGAAACCGAATCGGTATGGATGTAGCTCCAGTTGGCCAACCCAGAGTCCAGACTATAGACCAGAAATAACATAAAAAGAGGGTGCACATGCCCTTTCAAGGTTTCGCGGTGCCAATCAAGACAGCGCAGCGTATAATCCCCGACAGTCATGTTACCCAAATACTGGCAGGTATTGGCAGTGCGTGGTGTGCGCAGAGCAAAGTAGTAGACAGTTGATCCTGCCGGACCTCATGGCGTAGAAACTGGGGATGGAGAAGAGGGGAGCATGGGAGGCGTTCGACGGCAAGCGATTTTGTGTGGGAATCGGGGGACAGCCAGGGATCACGTGCACGGCACGCCATGATTGAGGAGGACGATCAATGAAGTCATCTAAAGTTGCTAACCGTTATATAAAGACAAGAACGACCTGAGCTTGTTTACTGGATTCTCCGATATCGATATCAATTTCTCCTTCTCGAAACCATGGTGTCAAAATCTGCTCACTCCAGCCGCAATGGCTCACCCATGCGCCCCGCATTTTCGGGCACCGCTTACTTCAAGCCCGATAACATGTCCGTCGCGGACGACCTGCACCCCGTCATCCATGCAGGCCGTGTCGCGCTCATCACCGGTGCCGCGAGTGGCATTGGACGTGCAGCGGCGATCGAGTTCGCAAAGTGAGCCAGATTCCTGTTCCCATGCTTATTTCGATCTCTTCATATAGTGTCCAACGGCATATTATGCCTACACTCCTTGTTTTGCATCTATTCTGGTTTCGGCGACGCTGACGTTGCATCGATCTTCTAGGCTAGGCCTTAAAGTCGCCATTGCGGACGTAACGGCGGAGAAATTATACGAAGTGGGCAAGGAGGTTGCCAAGATTGTTGGCGACACTAACGTGCTCGTCGTGCCTACGGACGTGTCTAAGCTTGAGGAAGTGGTCAAGCTGAGAGATCGGGTCTACGAAGCTTGGGGCGAGGTGAGGTCAACTCTCACTGCTGCTGCTGCTGCTCTGCCCGTGCATAGACCTCCGTCTTTTGCCTTGCACTTGCATTCATTCGCCCGGTCAAGCGCCATCGTCTTCATATGCTGCGCTCTGATAATCAGTGATGGCCACTATCGCCTACCATCATCGTGCGCCGACATGCCTTATCTTTACCCCCTTTCCTTTCTTCCTGTTCTCTCCGTTGTGTTGCTGCTATCTCGCCAGCTACATATCACTCCTCGTTTCCCCGACAACTCCTAATTTAAATCCATGACCATCACACACATATATTGACTTCCCACTAGGTCGCAGTCCTGATGAACAATGCGGGCATTGGCAATAAGGGAACATCTTGGGATGGGATCGAGAACTGGCGCAAGGTCTTTGATGTCAATCTCTTTGGGTATGTGTTTTCCCAATGGTTATGAAAGCCCGTGTTTACGATTCTATTGTGTTTGAACAGAATTGTGAACGTTCAGCAAACGTTTGTACCTGTGAGTCTATTGTATCTTTTACTGCTTCTTCTTTACCTGACATGCCCTCCCACGTTCGTAGAGTATGATCCACCAGGAGAATCCTTCCCTGGTCATCAACACTGGCTCCAAGCAAGGAATCACCAACCCTCCGTATGCGATTTTGATTTGAATTTAAATTGTATTTATCGCTGATGCGCGGCCATTTAGAGGCAACGCGGCCTACAACGCCTCCAAGGCAGCCGTCAAAAGTTTAACGGAGGGTCTTTCATACGAACTTCGTGAAAGGGCCAATTGCAATGTTACGGCCCATCTTTTCATGTGAGTTACCCCCTTCCTTCCATCGCATTTTTTGTGCTAAATAAAACCTATACAGCCCTGGATGGACTCACACCGGTATGACTGGCGCTTCCGATTCCACAGAAAAACCTGCGGGCGCCTGGACCGCAGAGGAGACTGTCGCATACATGCTGGACAAGGTCCGCGAAGGAGAGTTCTACATTCTCGTCCCGGACAACGAGACAAAGCGCGAAGTTGACCAGCTGAGAATTATGTGGGCCGCAGCGGACATCGCAGAGGGACGCCCCGCGCTGAGTCGATGGCACCCGAATTACAAGGCGCTTTATGAGGAATACATCCGGGAGGGGTTGGCGCAGTTGGAGTAAAAGGGGGATCGGCAGAAGTACATGTAAAAATAATCGGAAGAATGAAGGACTTGATGGATGAAAATGCCCAAAATATTTTGTGAGAAGACTGTAGTATTCATATAATATGTATAGGGTTTGATTTTACTCGGTTTGCTTAACCGCTATCTCTTTTTTTTTTTTTTGCTGACCCGGTGTTCATCCGTCTACAACAGTTCCACGAGAACAGAGACGATTCAGATGGACTCGGAGAAAAACTTCAAACATGTTGCAGCCCTAGAAATTGATTGGGAACTGACCTTGATCGTGATCACAGCGGTGATAAGTATCAGTCGAGCCAAAAGACGAATAATACTTCACTGATACATGTACACTTGCTTATAATTGTCCTGCAAAAAACCTGTGCAGCGAGTCACTTCATTCAAGTTCATTGTGCGCCTTATTTTTGTACCCTTGCGGACAGAACGGATCCCCCGGTGATCGAATTGAGAGGATTATGAACAAAAAGGATGTCACAGCTACCTGAAGCTGATGAAAGGGAGTAAAAGGAGAGCAAACGCAGTGCCTCTATTTATGAATGGAGCACAGCGCAGGATGATTGAAGGATGGAATCAGCAGCGGTGATGCAGTCTCAAGGTGAGACAGAGCTGGGAAAGTTTTGTGTGACTGTGACATGCTTGTGGGGATTGGTTGGATAGCCAGCTCACAGTGTCTTTGTCCCTCCACTTTCTTCTTCTTTTCAATCCCCCGTCGCTCTTTGCGCCGAGACTCAAAGAAAGGCTCTTCGCTAGACCGGCAGGCTCCGCTGGTCTCGTCTAGACCAGTAACACATCGCACCAGCCAAAATTCCACAGCGCTTCCCAAAGTTCGGCCTGTGTCGACAAGTCTCCGTGCCTCTGTGTTTGCTTCTAGCTCTCCCCTATCTACCACATACCAGCAGGTCTAATAGCTTCCCCCGCCCAGTCAAAGTTACGCGGCCCAACATTGGATTTTTATTCGAACCCGAAAGGACAAGGAAACAAGGACAAAACACAAAAACAAGACGACTTCGATCTTCCTTTCCTTGATTGTGTAAACCCACCTAGCGGATTCACCTCCCAAACACACCAATCCATCAGTCTACCCTACCTTTCTTCTTCATACAACAATGAGTCTCCGTCCCCCTTCCATTAGCCCAAGCCCGAGTCCTGGCCCTCACGAAAACGGCAAAGCCAGCGCCCGCCAGTCGATGGGTCCCTCTTCCCGTGGCACCCCGACTCTCGCGCCCGCCTCGCCCCGCCCTGGAGGACAATCGAGTGCCAGGCCCACCAGCGAGCTTCTAGGCTCGGGTGCCATGTATCAGACCCCCGAAGGTGTGTTGTTTTGTGAATCATTTGCCACTATTATCGGTGCCTCTGACACCTTTTGTTCTTCTCTCCAGCCGAAGCTTTGGATCAATGGTTTGAAAACCTTCAGAACTACGAGGCTACCTTGGTACGTCCATTATGTTTTGGGTGAGATGACGATATGATTCTGATCGACCGTGTAGGAGGATATGGCCGCTGCCTCTTTGGATGTTAATTTTAAAGAGGAACTTAGTGCCATCGAGCAATGTAAGTTACATTTTCAGGATGCACTCGCAATTAGACTGACAAAGTATGGGACGCAGGGTTTAAAGTTCTTTCCGAAGCAGAGCGCACAGCCGCTCTTTACAGTCTTCTACAACATTCTACTCAAGTCCAAATCCGGTTCTTCATCACTGTCCTTCAGCAGATGGCCAGGTCCGATCCTATGACTGCCTTGCTCAGTCCTGCCATGGGTGGTACATATTTTCAATGCTGCGAGATACGTGCATAGCTGACATATCTTTTTATCTCAAGGTTCCATGCAGAGCCAGATGGAAGCCAAACTTGCGAGCATTAAGTCTCCTGGTCTCAAGTCTGGCCTTCCATCTTCGCCCACTGCGCGTAACTTTACTCCTGGCAATCGTCAATCGTTGGCTCTGGATAACTCGACCAACTATCTCTCTCCGGACTCGGCGGCCAATCCCCCTGACTCTGCAGCAGCCGCTACTCTTGCTCAGCAGCGAGCTAAGCTCAAGGCAAGCAACGCGTCTCATAGGATCTCTGCACCTGCGCTCGCTTCGCCCGGCGCTGGCGACCCACGTGCCTCTTGGGGCCCATCAACTTTGTTGAGCCAGGTTTCTGAGCAGCAAACTCCTTCTCAGGACGCTGTCGGTTCCTCTCGCCCTAAGAGCACTGAGTTCTCGGGTACGGTCAACACTGCGAGACCCAACAACGAGATCGCTGCTCCTGCCAACGACAGCTGGGCAAGCATGGTTAACACACCTTTAATCCCCATGTTCAAGAAGGAGACGCGTCCCGCCCCTGTCACTGAGGCTCCTTCGAAAACGGAATGGCACAGTAATGCAGGCCCTGGTGTTCCTCGCATGGGCGATCCTACGGTCCATCGCCGCAACCAGAAGAATCAAAGCAATGACCACAATGGGGCTGTGATATACGACGACAATGGTAATCCTGTCAATGCTGGACAGGGACAAGGAAACGGTGGACGGCCTGGCGGCATGAGGAACGCCAGCGGAAGCAACTCGAGCTGGTCGGGTGCAAGGAGCCCGGTGCTCAACAACCAGCCGAACAGGTTCGGCGATGGCTCAGATACGAGCAGCAGCAACCCCAACATGAACGGCCTCGGGATGCAGATGAACGGGTTCGGAATGGGTCTCACAAGTCCTGCGATGGGCATGGGCATCCCTGGCCTTGGCATGCAGCCCATGAGCCCCTTCAACATGAACATGCTCAGCATGATGAACATGAACCCGGACGCCGCTCAGCTTCTCGCCGCGCAGATGGCAGCGGGCCAGTTTGGTCAGCCGAATATGGCTGGCTGGTTGGGCATGCAGCCGATGAGCGCGGGCTTGGGCTCCGCTGTTAGCAATGGCGGGCATGGTCAGCGCAAGAGTGGGCCGGGAAGCCTCCGCTCGCCCCCGTTGCGCAGCGCTGGAAGCATGGCGAGTGGGCCGGGAAGCAGCACCCCCAAGGGCGAAGAGGACGTGGACCCGGCGCTGCTGAACGATGTTGCGGCCTGGTTGAGGAGCTTGAGGCTGCACAAGTATACGCCCAACTTTGAGGGCGCGAAGTGGCAGGATATGGTGATGATGGACGAGGCGGCGCTTGAGGCGAAGGGCGTTGCTGCTCTCGGCGCGAGGAGGAAGATGCTGAAGACGTTCGAGTTGGTGAGGAAGAAGATGGGACTGGACGGTGGCCCGCCTAGCAGCGTTCCCCCGACGAGTGCTGGTGCCTAATTCCGCCTAGGTTGACGCTAAACTTGCGGCTATATGCGTTGGCGCCCGATGTGGCAACGATACACCATTCGCAGCCTCGTATACCAAGTCTCTCTCTTCTGAACGGTCCTTCTCTTTTTTCTTTATCGTCTTTCTCTTATCTCTATGCGTCTAATTTCCTCCCTATCCAATTCTGCCCACTCGAAAAAATCTTTTATTTCCCCCAATTCGGCTGGGACATTTTATCTATCTATTCGGTTTTTTTTTCTTTCTTCACCATTCAATCCAACAGCCTGTCTTCTTTAATCCCCCGCACGACTACGTTGATCGACGACGCCATGAAGCATGCTTATAACCCGGCTAACTGAGCTTCATACAAGATGAGGATTGTGGCGCCTATTCTATCCTTCGAACCGTTCACTCGGCTTCGAAGGGTGGCATGCCTGCTTCGTCTCTCCTTCGTATCCATATTTCAGTCAATACGTGTCGTACACTTCAAGTACATACTTCACGTACTCTTAACCAAACACCCAATCCCAACCCACGCAGAAGGCCGTTGTATGTAAAGTTTCTCGTCCCCCGCAAACCACTACTCAGTGTGGACGTTGTATTTTGGATCTCATTAGTCCTCTACCCAATCCCCTCCAAACCATAGTTTAGTGCGGCTCACACCACATTTATATATATTTTCGTGTATGAATAATTCATTTCTTTCTCTATTCATTGACGGAAGTGGGCGTGGCCTTTTCTTCCTGTTTCTTTTGACGGTCGCAAGAAGAAGAGTGTTGGTGCTGTCAATGATGGATTCTCACAGGGGGCTGTCACCGGACATTGCCGAGGCTTCAACTCCTCTGAGATTTGGCAAAGCGAGTGCTAGAGGTCATGGCTGATGGCAACCGTTTCAGGCGGGACCAGGGGTCTCGCGATCGGCTATCAGTCTTTCGATCGCATGAGCGATGTGATATCTCGAGGAGATTCAGAGCGCATTCAACACTGTTCCATGAGGTTATGGATGTATATATACTGTCAATCTTGTGTATTAAGTACTTATAATGTGAAGCTTCTTTAAATCTGAAGTATTGCCCCCACACTCCTGTTTAAACTCACCCAAAGCCCAATTGATCATGGTGGCAGTTCCTGCTCATCTGCGCCTCTACTTCAATTCAATTCAATTCTCCATAATCCAGCTTGTAACTGTCCTTCACACAAAAGTTAAAGGCTCCTCCCAACTTCCACTGCGACCCAGATTCAAATTCTGAGTACCTAAAAGTGACCTTTGTTGCTCATTCTTTAAGATTGGCACAACAAGGTCAACGAAGCTCTCGTAAAACATCGGGGACACCGGACTGTGATAAATCATAAGAGTAAGAAAAGGTTTTAAAAGAGCATTAATATGTGGAGGGAACAAAGGAAACGAGAAAAAAGCAAGCGTTGAGGCATTTCAAACACTAGATGCGTACCTCAGTGGCCGCACGACACAATTCACTCACAAAAACCTAACTCACCATAACTATTTGCGCATCTAGCACTGGGTACTCTGATCAATTTACCGGAGACGACTATAATGATACTCTTCCACTGATTCCAACAGCGCCTCGACTCAGCGCCCAGATTAGTTGTTTAGAGGAGCTAACAAGCACTTATCGAGACAGAACGTGCCGAACAGCGATACTCTTGAACCTGATCTGACAGCTCAAACCGACATGATGACAGACGAGGTCAAGGGGAGTCATTATATTGCACAACAAACTGCTTCGGCGCACATCCCACTGCCTGATTCAATGCGGAAATGAGCGTAGAGTCATCAGCAGCTATTTTAATTGCTACAATTTAAAGCGCATCAAGTTATCAGACTCCTCCATCTAAAAAGTGCTTAGGTTAGGCTAATTTATATTTTACACAATAATAGACACAAATATCTATTAGGAGTAGGGTAGGAATCTGTTCTGTATGTATTTCTACGAGGAGAACGTAGCGCGCTAGTCTATCAGTGAGCGATCGCAAGACTGATAGCCGATCGCGAGACCCCTGGTCCCGCCTAAAACGGTTGCCATCAGCCATGACCTCTAGCACTCGCTTTGCCAAATCTCAGAGGAGTTGAAGCCTCGGCAATGTCCGGTGACAGCCCCCTGGATTCTCATGGGACTTGATGAACCACGGTTTCCCGTTAGCGTGAATATGAGACCACGTACTGAATTCTAATGACCATCATACGAGCGTATCTGCTCGTGTGCGTAGTCTAAATTTTTTCATTGGTAGACGATTCAAAACCTTAGGCCAAGTTAGTTCTTCTACGGTTATGTCGGCAAATGCCCGACATCGGATCGGGATGAGCTGGGTTGGCTGTGCCAGAATTATGGCGGTGGACAACACCTCCGAGGGGAGAGGTAAGCCGCGCATAAGATCCGGCGGGCCATGGATGTTACATCGACCATTTGTGCTGCGCTGCTCAATAATTATCGGCATGTTGGTATATACACATTCTGTGCAACTTGTGATCTGAGTGTGGGTCGACCACTTCACATTATTGGAGACAATGATAATTATATGCGCTTGCGCGTCATGAACAAGGCCGGCGGCTAAATATACGAGATCAGCGACTCCGAGGCCACTGAGCGGCTCTAAGCGGTGGTTAAGCTCCGAGGCGCGCATCGAATAATGCTTGCCCCGAGCGGAGGCGTTTCTTGGTGGTATAAGCTCGCATTTTGTCAGGTTGTTCGGACGCTTAGACTGGTCGAGCTTGATATTCAAAGAGAATGAGAGAATGATAATGCCGCAAGGAGAGTAAATGCTTGGTCGATGTACTCGAGAAGTCCAGTAAATTAAGGCCATGAAGCTGAGGTAGACGTTCGTAAGAACAGTTTGAAGCCAACCTTGAACGTTTGCACTGTTATGTAGAGCTTACTTTTTTTAAATAAAAAAAAAAGTAACCATATGAACTTAGCTGTTCGTGTTGATAACATCGCGAGCGATGAGCATCCTGAAAAGCGACCGCACAAGTTATTATTAATTCCTTTATATCGATGAGAATACTTAACGTATGATTCTACGTGTGCGGTCCTGCTCATGGAATAGCAACGTGCGAGAAGACCCCAGATTCTTTTTAGATTTTGGGGTCTAATGAAAAGAACGTTTAAAGAAGATCCTGCCATACACCATTCAGGGTTAAACATACCGAAGGTAAATTTTAGACCTCGCAGAAAGTCACGAGTAGTGGCTTCGAATTTGCGACTAAGTAATGGCGCGTGTGCGTGAGGTGATCAGGGTTCCATGAAGATGTTGGACGCGTCGTTCGCACATTTGCAACTCTATGGAGGAAGCTTTACGTGGTGATCTGGTGGCAATAGACACTTCTGGAGGTTTTGTTCAGATGGAACGGTTCGAGGAAGGAAAAATTAGAACCAATCGCGTACAAGTCGGCTTGGAAGACGCTTCCAGCGCGTTCACGAACGTTGTTGCGAGAATGACGCCAAATGCGCTATGAGACTACTTTTGGCGCCCCTGCAGGCGTTTATGCACGCTCAAGCGCCTATGGTGGGGATTGGGTATTTTCGAGGCAAGTCCGTATTGATGTGGGGACCATGAAGGTCAGCTGGGCGTGACCGCGTCCCGAAACCTGCGGCGAGCAAGTTCCTTCCGTGCATGGGGTACAGTTTGTTGAATTAACGCTTGTGATGTTTTGGGACAGTTGCCGGGGTTGACACTCAGAAATTGAGCAGTGTTGATTCATGTCTTGTGCTGTGTAGGAATAGCGTCACGATCGAGCTCCGGTGCTTCTCTAAGCCTTCAAAACGGACAAGCCGAAATAAACAGCAATCCGCTATAAAACAGGGTAAATCCACCATTCATTTCTCCTTCTACCACATTACCTCTCTTATCAACTCACCTACGCTTTCTCCATAATCGTATCGTCCATGTCGACTCCAGAGTCGACGCACGCCCACGGTGATAGCCTCTCGGTGCCAGCGCAGGCAGCCCAGCGACTTGTCGCATTGAACCAGCTGCATGGCAGTGAGACGTCATTGCATCGTGTAAAGAACCAGCCAGGATACACGACGCCTATCTTCAAGGGCAAGAACGAGCAACGCACGCTCGTCGAGAATGACGTCGCGGAAAAGGTCCGATTGCTCTCTTGTCGGCGCCTTGTTTTGATGGCTGAACTATTTCTCACAGGGCTTTATTCCACGAGAGCTCGTCGCCAATGAAGTCGAGTGGTTCTACTCACACCTGGGCATCGACGACACCTATTTCCTGAACGAATCGCGTGCAGTTATCTCTGATCATATTATCGCACTCTTCGGAGCCAAGATCCTTGCATACACCAAACATGATCCCAGCAAGCTGGTCATTGACCTCGAGAGAATCGACGAGAAGGGAAATGGGGCGACGTTCATACACACCAGTGCACCTGGTTTCACCGCCACTGAAGGGCCTGGCGCCACTTGCGAAACGAGGTAAGCACCCTAGTTTATTTCTGTTTCGTTGATCCTATATTGGGGCTTCATTATGTGGAGATGACGATGGCCAGACACACGCTCTTGGTTCTAGCCGCCATACTCCGACCCCTCATTTCTTGCCGCATGAAAACGATGACGATTAATTCACTTACTTACCATGCCTCGTTTCTGCTGCTAGGATTGACGAGCTATTTTTAAATAAATCGACACCCGAGAACGCATACAGACTCGAGACTTTCCGTTCGACGGGATCCGTCTCAGTCACAGCATCGCAACAACTCCGATGCTATTTCGTGAGGAAATGCAACTTCCCCGCGAAAGCTCCTGCAACTATTCCAGGACAGAAGACGGACATTCGTTCAGTCTCGGATTCCGCATTTTTGGATAGGGCCACTAAGCATACACTTGACATCTACCAAGAGGTAAGCATATATATCGCTTGGCTGTTGACGCCAATTGACGCATCCTTTCGCGTTTAGGTTATGTGGAATGTCGAGGCAAGATACGGCCCTGTTCTCGAAGTTTTCGAGGTTGAAGGAACGCGTGAACGGAGGATGGTTATCGGATACAAGATGGGAGGCACGTCTGGATTCTTCAGGTACTTGTTCATTGTATAATTTCCCTTGATCCTGTCCTAATAACCCCTTAGCGCCCTTTCCAACCTGTACCATTTCTATTCCCTATACTCCGCCCGTAAATACGTCGGTAAGTATTCACGACTATTCGCCATGGTAAATCCTAATTGTGGTCCGCAGAGCAATTCTCGAATGGGATTACAATCATCTGCATGTACCTCAACCCTCTTCCCAACAGCAATGCCCCCACCGATCGAAAGCTCCATCTTCCAAGTGTTGAAAGAGGCTTCTTTGCTCTACTGCCTTCCCGACAATCCCTTCTTCCTTCCGAAGTCTTTGGGAAGCAATGCCGTCCAGGAAGCTACTTATGCTTGTATGTGTTTCTTGCGTCTGACTTTACAACGATCTTTGTTCCTTATTGATGTTTAGATTGCGGATGGGTCTTTGCGCAGCATTTCTGCAACCGCCTTGGTCCTGCGTATCTTCAGCTTAAGAATGTTCTGAACGAAAACGACCCGGCCCATGCAGAGGTATTGAATAACATCAAGAAGAGGTTTAGGGAGGAAACCTTTACTCGCGAGAGTATTGCGCAGGTCATTCTTGCCTACCCTGAGCTCGTGCGTTATTCCTTTTTGTTACGTTTTCGTCAGTCTGACGAAATCGGTGTTTAGATCCGCCTGTTGTATGTTAACTTCGCGATGACGCACTATCCACCTTCAGATAATGCTTCGGACTTAATGTAAATTCATTCCCTTACCGTCACGGAAATTATCTAACCACGCACATCTTAGGCCGACACTTTCTTACCAGCGTCTGCAAACCGTCCAGCCACTCAATGATGCTGACCTTTATGATAAGATTCGTCGTACCGCGCCGAACAAGCATGAACTCCAAGTCCTGGAAAGCTTTTTGATTTTCAACAAGCACATCCTCAAGACCAACTTCTATCAACCCACCAAAGTGGCATTGTCGTTCCGTCTTGCACCCAATTTCCTTCCAGAAATCGAATATCCTGTGATGCCATTCGGTATGTTCTTCGTCATTGGAAACGATTTCCGTGGATTCCATATCCGATTCCGCGATGTGGCGCGTGGTGGCATTCGGATTGTCATGTCCCGCAACAGAGAGTGCGTTTTGCCTCATTTCGGGGAGATTCGGTTGGACTTATTCATCTATCCAGGAACTATTCGATCAATCAGAGAATGTTGTTCGACGAGAATTACAACCTCGCGTCCACGCAGTCGTTGAAGAACAAGGATATCCCTGAAGGTGGTGCGAAGGGTACTATTCTTCCTTCGTCAGTTAATATCCTGTTAATTTTGCTTTCTTTATCGTACTGACTTCGATGTTTCATGCAGGCTGGGAGCACGCCCAAGGGGCTGCTTCGAGAAATACGTCGATGTGAGAGCCATCTTAAACTATTTAAGACAGCATATACTCATCTTCACTTTTCTCTAGGCCGTCATCGACCTTCTCATTCCTGGACATTCTCCTGGAATCAAGGAGCCTCTCGTTGACCTCTACGGAAAGCCAGAACTTTTGTTCTTTGGTCCTGATGAGGGCACCGCTGACATGATGGACTGGGCTGCTCTTCACGCTCGCTCCCGTGGTGCCGAAACCTGGTGGAAGTCTTTCACTACCGGAAAGAGCGCAGAGACCCTCGGAGGCGTACCACACGATACATACGGCATGACCTCTTTGTCGATCAGGCAATATGTGCTCGGTCTCTACAAGCAGCTCGGGCTTAGGGAGAAAGATATCACCAAGGTGCAAACTGGTGGTCCTGATGGTGATCTTGGGTCCAGTGAGTTTGATGTTTCTGTTGAAACTTTGAGCCCTATTAACTTGATTCTTTTCAGACGAGATTCTCCTCTCTTCTGACAAGACTGTTGCAGTCATCGATGGTAGTGGTGTCCTCGCAGACCCTGTGGGCATTGATCGTAAAGAGCTCATTCGCCTCGCCAAGCTTCGCGTGCCCGTGGCCAACTTCAACACCGCTAAGCTCAGCAAGGACGGTTATTTGGTCAAGGTCGAGGATCAGGATGTGAGGTTGCCATGTACGTGCTCATATTTCTTCAGATGAGGCGGCCTTACTGATCAACTGATTTTGTAGCTGGAGAGATCGTGCTCGACGGCACTGACTTCAGGAATGGCGCACATCTCAGGTTCAAGGCAGACCTCTTCGTGCCCTGCGGTGGTAGACCCGAGGCTGTCAATATCTCGAACATGGCAGCCCTCGTTGACGCTGAGGGCAAACCTCATTTCAAATACATTGTTGAGGGTGCCAACTTGTTCTTGACACAACAAGCTCGTCTGCACCTCGAGAAGAGAAAAGTTATCTTATTCAAGGACTCAAGCACCAACAAAGGTATTTGTGCTGCATTTATTTCTTTTTTGACTTTATTCTGACGTATCCAAGGTGGTGTTACTAGCTCTTCTCTCGAAGTCCTTGCTGGTCTTGCCCTGTCGACGCAAGAATATATCGACTTGATGATCTTCAAGGATGGCAAGCCCAGTCCATTCTACCAGAGCTACGTCAAGGACATCCAGGCCAAGATCACAGAGAACGCCTCCGCCGAGTTCCACTGTATCTGGAAGGAACATTCGCGTCTACAAGGCAACAAGACGCGCACCGCTATCTCCGACGACCTCTCGCAGACATTGAACAACCTGCAGGCTGAATTGGAGAGTTCAGATCTCTTTGATGACATCCCAAGTCGAAATGGTGTGATGAGGCGCGCTATTCCGAAGACTTTGGTGGATAAAATCGGCTTGGATACCCTTCTCAAGCGACTTCCTGAGCCCTACCAACGGGCTTTGTTCTCGAGCTGGGTTGCTTCACACTTTGTAAGTTGCATTGCTCTCCCTATCATGTACCATGTTCTGATGTCCTGGTTGATAGATCTACAAATATGGTGTGAAGGGATCCAGTGTTGACTTCTTCCACTTCGCGAGGGATCTTGCCCATCCTATTGCTTAGAAACCTCCCTGCCTCGTATACCAAAATATCTAGGACGACTCCATCCGTGAAATTCTAGACCAAAGGAAAACAATAATTTGACCAGCAGGGTTTCAGGAGAATAGGCTTCATATCCTCGTTCGTCGTACCTTCGTACATAACATAATTTGCATTAGACATTTTCGCTTTCGGAACCCTCGGTTTACGTCGTAATCAATAAATTGTATTATAGCTTTAGATGGTCTTTGGTAGTCACTCAATATATCTTGCGTCGCTACTTCATAATAAACCAGTCTATCGAGGTTAGTATACTGAGTACACCAACGTTAGTCGTTAGTGGACGTAGATGGATGTTAATTTGTAACAATTCAAGTTGTAACAAGTTGTGTAATTGTTTTGCATTCAGTATTGTCTAATACTTGTGATCGATCGATCGGTCATCATCGATGCATCATCATTAATTCATTTGATCTTGTCCGACGCCTAAATTTAATCGTATACAAGCGCTCATAATGAACTGCGATAAGGCGAACATTGCAAGGGCAATACAATGCTTACACATCATCTGTGTTACGTAAATACTAGTCTTCCTCCAAGTGTTGGGGTGACATAGGACCCTGGATAATACTGATAGAGGTTGGATCCTGAGAATCCAAATTTTGGGCTCCCATGGGTGTTCAAAAATTCGTCGTTTTGCGGCCAAATTTGGGTGTTTTTGGCATCCAACATTGAAATTTTGACCAATATAGGTGTCTTTGGGATCCAACCTCTAAAAATTCGTATAAAATAGCTAAAGTACCGAAAAAAATTCTATGGTCTGTTCTCTACTCTACTGCTCCTCTACTGTATTGTCCAGTGTATTGCAGTGTCAATTATACTATTCAGACATTTGGCCAAGCAGTTTACAGCCGCAACAATCAGTTTCTCCGCGACTAGGCCACTCAATGCGGCCACTGTAAACATTTGGTAAACACAAGGTAAATGTGTTCTACGTAATGAACATCAACCAGCCACAGTTGATAGGTGTTCCGGATCCAACATAACCTGGCTCGAGTCCCTCTTGGGTGTCCGGATGACACCAACATACAATAAAAATTTCACCCTCCATAGGTGTGCGTCCGCATACTGGGATCCGACGTAGCGCGGCCTACGGCCGCCCATATAGGTGTGGGAGGATCCAACATCCCACGGTATTATCCAGGGTCCTGGTGACATGGGCGTAAAACTTGAACATCACGTGCAGTTCCCACGATCCGCGTCGCGTCGTTAATTACTTGGGATATCTACGCGACTATACCGCAAGACATGCTCAACATACAGCTTTCATTAAGTAAATGCTTTGAATTTATGTCCATGAACACGCCGGAGGAAAATTGCTGACAGATTCAGTGAAATATGAGCCGAACGGGCCAGATATGGGTTTCAACGCAGCTTTTGGGCACTTTGCGCAAGCAGAACGGCGGTGACTGTGTCTGTGATCAGCTCCAAAAATTAAGGGAGTATATATACCATAATAAAATTGCTCAGCTATTTTTTCCACAATACTTTCATCTCATTTGAGGCCCTCCTCGAAAATATCAATTTTCTGTCCCTCGAGCATAAGTGAAATTGGGACATGAGTTTGTCCCCCGAAGCAGTATTCGGGGTGTCATACTTGCCCTTACTACTGTAAAAACTTGTTTCCCAGCGTTAGGCGCATTTCGACACCAACAGCTTGCTCATGATGTCTGCATGCACTTCTAGGTAATTGTTTCTGTGCAATTAGACAAAGTGTGGCTCTACTGAGTTCGGTCTTGGAGTCAGATTCGCGTTATAGGCTACTCTGTATTACAACAGTAATTTTTTTGAGGGGATAGCTGTCTTGTCGAGTGGAGTTGCTCACTTTCCGCCGTGAACTTTAAATATAAAAGGCAATTCCGGAACCCGGGAATTCGTAGGCCGGCGCGCCTTTGTTGATTATTTGGCACCTTTTTATTTATAGACGGCGGGCTGGGCGGGCGCACATAGGGCCGTTTGACCGCCAATAGTGATAATAGTATGGTAAGCCACCTTGCTTCGCTGTCTGGGAAAACCTTCCGGGAATACGAGATCCATAAAAATTTACAAGGTCAATTCGAGGCCGATTTCGTTGGAAATCATGTTTCGACACCTCGCCCTGGCCACCTGCACGCAAAAAGCCCTCACAATTGCAGAGGCTTGCTGCAAACTATTACCGCCCCTAACTAGGTGTTTCTCCCGCCAAATTCAATAATTGATACTTACCGCGATAGGGGTAACTTTGACAATCCCTTCAAGTCCTCTCAATTAATGAAGTTGTTTAGATATTTTCCATAGACGGCGGAGTCTATGGTTCTTTACCTCGTCAATCAGGGCATCGTGTAAGGGCCGTATTTCCCAAATGGGTCCCCGCCTTAAGCGTCTGCGCACCGCAGAGGTTGCAACATTGCAACCGCCTTGTATGTGCAGACGGTTCGGTGAATGGGGATTGTGGCGGGCGGCCATCTGATCCATGGCGGACGTGCTATTCACGTCCACGCCATGTCGTCCTACCGTACTACGCACCATTCACATTGTTGTGTTATTTGTGTCGCTTGCATTTTAGTCAGCGCATCGCTTGTGTCGTTGTTCGCGTTTGTTCGTTCGCGTTGTCTACGGTGTTCGCGTTGTCCGTATCTGCCATTTGCATCCTACATGTACGTGCTATGAGAAAAAACACCTTAATGTTCTTAGTTATACGTACACGAGATGAGACGGCTGACATACCTTGGCATGGGGACAACGACGACGCGCTATCCTCTTAACCCTTCACTCTTCTACAGATGTCAAATTGTACTAAAAGCGTTGGCCCACATCCCTGATTGGAAGGGAGCGGCACACGGCGTTTGCTGACGGCGATCGAGGGTGATAGCGAGGGCGTGGTGGCTGATGATGGTGTGAAGGAAGTGATGACGAGTTTGTTTAGAGTGCTCAAACAAAGGCGCGCCGGTTCATGCCGACGGCGGGAGTTATTCTTAGAAATTTCTTTTTAAATTTAAAGTTCAAGGCGGAAACTCAAAACTGCCGTGACGCTGAATGGAATCACGGAATCGTCGGAATTCCAATGTTCATCAATTTTGCCACGTGCGCCCACCGTAGGCTCGGAGCTACGGCCCCAATCTACGGAGAACTCTGAGCTCCCCTAAATAAAGGGATAGATATATAAGTCTCTTTGATTAAAAGATAGCTGAAGCTCTCTTTTTGTTAACTCGCGGCGAGAAGTTGTAGCATGTAGTGAGGCTTCGAATACAGTACGTATATACCTTGAGATATAATCATCAGGTTCGCTGCTAATAATTACGAAGCGATTGGATGCTCAAGGATTGAAGGAGCTATTGCCGAATCAAATGCCATCTTTCTCCGTCTGACACATACCGTATGATCTCAAGAGCCCACAGCAAAGCTACGCATGCGCCCAAGAGAAAAATGTAAGCGGTGGACGACCCTGCTATACCCCTTTTGCCTTGTATTTCCACTGTGAATGCCGGAGCACCCTTTCCAGCGGTCGTACGAAATGCATATATAGTCAGACAATGAGCTGATCTATCATCCCATTCTCCTGCGCTTCTATGGTTATCGCTTTCACGAGTTTCGCTTTACCTCTTGGGCTGTTGTTGGTTGGAGTCGTCGTACTGCTCAGACGAAGCAAAGGCAAATACCCTCCCGGTCCACCTGGAGTGCCGATCCTTGGGGTCGCCAAAGAGCATCCAAAGACAGAATTCTGGAAGAAGTACGCAGAATGGGGAGCACGATACGGTTCGCATAATCCTCCGATCTCACTTTGGATCATTCCTACTTAACTTCGTATAGGAAACCTTGGCTTTATCTCATTTCAGATTTTAGGGCGTCGCAGAGTCATCATTAATTCCGCAGCGGTTGCAGAAGACCTTCTCCTTCGACGATCAGCCATCTATTCAGACAGACCGTTTCCTCCGATGTCAGGCGAGCTGCTGAGAAGAGAAAGAAGTTTGTTCTATTGGTGAGAGCGCATCGTGCAATAAATGGACTAATCATCACTGACCATCTGAAGCTCATACAACGACCGCTTCAAGACCTACCGAAGACTTTTCCACCAAGGCTTCAACCCGAGCGCGATTCAAAACTACTGGGAACTCCTTCAGTCGGAAGCGCGGATTCTCGTGGCCAACATCCATAAATCGCCAGAGAAAATGCCAGAGCATTTGAAAAGGTGCGCGTTCGTTCCAACGATGCCAGAAAGAAATTAAAGAGCTCAACATCGGAAAAATTGGTAGCAATGCTGGCGCCGTTACAATGAAAATAGCCTACGGTTACACAATTAGCGGAGAGAATGACCCTTTTGTCCTAATGGCAGAAGAACCTATCAGACTTGCCTCAATAGCTTCGGCTCCTGGACGATGGCTTGTGGACTCTATACCAGCCTGTTGGTATATTTTCGATCTCCGTCGTGTGCTGGCTTTTGACATCCTGATTTGTTTTAGTGAAATACATTCCTTCATGGTTTCCAGGTGCTGGATTCAAGCGTCAAGCCAAAATTTGGGCCGATAAGCTGTATAACGACTCCTTACAGCCGCATAACTGGGTAAAACAGCAGATGGTAAGTCGCAGAAATAGGTCATTCTTGAGAAATATGTACGCACCAACTGAGCCATGGTGAAACAGATTGCAGGCACTGCGGTTCCCTCGTTTACTTCGCGATTATTTGAGGCTGCGGGCTCTGAAGGTATTACTCCTGAATATGATGATATTGTTCTTTGGACTGCCGGTGCCATCTATGCAGCTGGCGCAGATACTGTGAGTTCTAATACAAGTATCGATATTCAAAACTAGATTTAACACTCACTTTTTTGTTCCAAGATCGTGGCGAGCGTCAAAGCATTCTACTTCCTGATGATGATGCACCCCGACGTCCAAAAACGCGCACAAGCCGAAGTCGACAGCGTCATCGCCAAAGAAAACCGCCTGCCCACTCTTCACGACCGACCCCATCTGCCGTACGTAGATGCTGTCTTGCAAGAAATCCTCCGATGGGCCACGCCCGCTCCTATAGGTCTCCCACACGCCACCTCCGCAGACGACCATTACCAAGGCTATTACATCCCCGCCAAAACCACTATCATCCCTAATATTTGGGCGATGACCCACGACGCAGAACAGTATCCTGACCCATTCACATTCAACCCGGATCGCTTCATGAAGAAACACCCATCTGATACGGTGCAGCGCGACCCGCGCCAGATTGTCTTCGGCTTTGGCCGTCGGTTGTGTCCTGGACAGCATGTAGGCGAAGCATCTGTGTTCATCCAGATGGTCACTACCCTTGCGGCTTTGGACATTTCGAAGGCGTTGGATAAAGGTGGACGACCTATTGAACCGGAGATTGTTTTCACTACGGCTATTGTGAGGTGAGTAAAAAGTTTATTTCAGATAGCATTGATTGGTACTCAAGGTTTGGGCCCGGCTTGTGCAGTCATATCCACCCCTTCAAGTATTCAATTAAGGCCCGTGCGGGTAATGGCATAGCTTTGGTACTCCAAGATATCGCCGCTCACGACAATTGATTATGCTGTTATGATTTTTGAACTCTTGATGTATGTATATCGCGACACGACTATAATGTTCAATTTTCTTTAGTTTTCCATACACGACCTTTTTATGTTTTCTTTGTTATAAAATGTTATGAAAGAGATGACGAATGAAGTAGGCATTTTTTGGCCGCTTTCCAAGATGCTGACAATCGAAGGCATGTGAGAGGAGAGCTGGGAATATAAGTTAGTACATGGTCCATGAGAGAAAAGAAAGCATACAATGGTAAAAATGTCTATATCTTGGTAGGCAGCACTACAATCCGCGAGACTTTGACCTGGCGCCCAGCCTTGCCAAAGTAGCGTTCAGTCTCAAATGGCCAATGTAGGAATCCTACAATCCAATTGGCCATTCCGTCGACATAGATGGCAACTTGTCTGTCGATCTTCGAGCCCCACGAAGCGAAGGTAGGTTGGATCGCTCCCGCTCAAAGCGGTCGAGTGATTGCTTGCACATTACTCCAACGAGGTCCACGGTACCTTGGTCAATCTTTGGATAAAAAATCTCACCCTCGATATCGTGAATTCTTCCCGAGCCAAATCGCGATATTTAAGCTCGAAGCTGATCTGCATCTACTAAGGAGAGTGATAACCACATGCATAGTTGTTGAAATCACAACTTCAAAGGCAGCGGATGAGGGTGGGAGTGCAGGACCACCGTGGCCTTGTTTTAACAGCTTTTTACGTCCCCTTCGAATATCGAGTGTGTGTTGTTAAAGAAGAATAGTTATCTGAAATATGCATGGCGTGTGTTGCAGCTTTCCTGGATATTCAATGTGTTAAAACAATGTTCTGTGAGCATGATATTAGGTTCTGAAGTGAAATAACATAAAAACCTGGAAGTTCGGTTGGTCAGATAGTGAGAAGATGAATTCCGAGATGTGCTCACAATAAACTATCTGCGAATGAAGGGTATTTGGAATCCAGATACCAGTGCCCTTGCACGGTCCTGTGCACCGATACCAATAGCGTTCGTGACGAAATGAATATGCATTCCGGTGAGTTTGGGGTATGCATCGACGTTGACCTCGATTTGGGGGAAGAAGACGAGGGCGGAGGGAGGAAGACCGAAGGAGACGACACCAGAGACTGAGCTTGGTGTCTTGATGGAGGAGGACTGAGGAGGAAGGATGACACCATTGAAATCACGTAGCCGAGGCAGGACAAATTCCACCAGAGTGCCCAGGAAGTCGTACATGGCCTGTCCCTTCAAGTCCACCTTCACACCCACGGGGACACCCGGCCTGATCCATCCACCGACAGATTTCTTCGCCCGCACAACTTGGATACCCTCGACGGCGTGATGGCCTCCTCCCTGGAACGTCTCCCCGGTAAGCGCCTTCATCTGAATCATGGCGCTTAGCAGTTGTGACTTGTTCGCCACCGCTTCTTTAACCATAGTATGTAGCTGAATCTTCTCCAGCCGCACGACATTGTCGGGTGTAGATGGAGGCGCAGGTTTTTTGTAGAATTGAGAACCACCGACGGGTTCATTGTGTCGGTATTTCGAGTAGGGGTTCTCCGGATCGAATGTTAAACGAATTTGGCGCGGTGGTGGGCGTTCGCCAATCTCGTGCTTGTAAGTCATATACATGAGGTCATCTTTGAGAGTGGTGTGGTAGTGTTCCTCCAGACGACATGGCGCGAACTCGCGTGTAACAATCTTGACATGGGGTGTTGTAGGGAGACCGGTTTTGGGGTGCCTGCGCAACTTGCGGACAATTTTAGGGGCCCGTTGGAAGCGCGTCAAAGAGTGCCGTGTAGTTCTGGACGCTACTTGCATGGACGACATGTTTTACAGCGAAGGAGCCAGTCGCGACAATTCACGGAAAAGTTCTGGCTGTTTGGCGTATCCCTTGGGAATAAATACAAAAGTATTGACTTAGCAGCGGCCCGGAGGACCACCTGATCGTGATGTAACGTCGAAGCGTGACGAATGGGACTTGCTGCCTTAGGCTGCCTTGTCATCGACCTGATACCTTCTCTCTCTGACTACCCTATCGATGCCGACAATGGATAAATCTTCGAACCGTGGCACAAAAAGGAAACGATATGAACCTCCGGAAGAGGTACTTTTCGTGCTCTCCCTGAATCACGCGTTCAACTAACGCTCCTCCTTTGGATTTTCTAACCACCTAGGAAATCAGTGTGAGGATTGGGGGAAAACTTGTGCGCGGTATAGCTTCTTCCATTCTGGTTCATCAAACTTACGTACTTTGGCTTTCCTAGCACCATGAAATGAAGGAAGTGCACAAAGCATCCAAAAAGGCGAAGGTGTTTGAAACACAGAAGGTCGTAAAACGGCTGAAGGACATTCGGTAACTCACCTTTGTTCCAGTGAATCTCGGCGAATACTAACCCACCGTACTAGCAAAAAAAGTGAAACTGACAAGTCCATTGCGGAATTCGAATCAGAACTGACGACCCTCAAGGTCTTTTGTTGCGCTTTTCATTTCGCTTATTATGCTGACGTATTTTTCCGACTTCCACAACACCAGGAAATCAGTCACGATGCAATTGGGAACTCTGCCCTGAGGTCTAAGGTGCTGAAAGACCATACACTGCGCGATAACGGAGATGTGAAGACAGCCATAAAGAACGAACTAGAAAGCAATCTTATTACTCCCGGAGAACCAGGATCCGCGCTCTCCAAAATCCAATCCCGTCTTCTCAGCTCTAAAATCCTCGCAACCCAAGTGACCGCGTCCATTGCTTCATTGAAGATCCTGTTAAACCCTGCGCTCAAACAACCCAACATTGAATCTAACGTCAAACCCGACACAGCGACCCAGTCTTCGGACCGACCTTCCAAAACACGCAAAACTTCCGCTTCACACGATGAATCCGTACCAAAGTCAAAGTCCGAAGCGCCCTTAATAAAACTCAATGAAGATGAGGATGAGGATGAAGAAGAATCTTCAAGAGAAGACGCTGGGTGGGAGTCTGGCAGTATCGATGGGGAAAGTGTCAGTGACGATGGTTGGGAGTCGGGTGATGTTGAAGGCGGCCAATCTAGACTTGAAGACAGCGGAGACGAAGACGAAGAATCGGAGGAAGAATCAGACAGTGGAGATGAAGAGCTTAAGGTTAAACCAGCGGATCCCAAACCCCAAAAGCGTGTCGCCGCTACTGCTAGACCGGCGAAGGGCGCTGCATCGAAGCTGGAGTCGACGTTCCTCCCCTCGCTGTCCGTGGGCTTTGTCCGTGGTGGGTCGGAAGATTCAGACTTTAGCGACGCAGAGGACGCAGCAGCCGATATCCCGAAGAAAAACAGGCGCGGTCAGCGGGCGCGTCAAGCGTAAGTCGACGCCTTATCTTTGATATTCCTGGGTGCTGAACATCAGTTGTATCATGTGTGTCTAGGATCTGGGAAAAGAAGTTTGGGCGTAACGCAAATCACAAGAAAAAGGAGGTCGAAGCTCTGGCGGCGTCTCTCAAGAATAAAGGTCACGCGAGGCCAATTAACACTGGGTCAAACGCAGTGAATCGTACCCTGCCAACTGGACAAGGTCCTCCCGGATCGAACAGACCGCAAGTTCGTGGCAAGGCTGTTCATCAGCAGCATCAACCTGTCGACGGAGGTTGGGCCGGACGTTCTAAAGATGCTTCAGGTACCAGCAGTGCATTCAAACCTGCCGCGTCAAAGCCTGATAAGAACGAGCAAAAACTACATCCATCATGGGAAGCTAAACGAAAACTAAAGGAGAAAGAAAGTGTGGGTATCGTCCCAAGTCAAGGGAGGAAAATCAAGTTCACGTAGTTAGATGTATCTAGTCCATGGGTGCCGTCTACGTTATACTTATAAATATATTGGAGCATGTTTGCCAACTTCTACGTATGAGGAAAGAAATCCAAGACACATCTAAAAATCTGGGTATAAAAACTTTCAAAAAAGGGCAAAGAAATCATGCGTTCGTTCCGTCGGTATTCCATAAATCCAAAGCAGTAATCATGAGAAGAAAAAGAACGACGTCCTCCGCGATATCACTTACACAAGCCATGAGAAGAAAAAGAAAAAGAACAACGACCTTCGCGATATCACTGTCCGATGCCCGTACACACATGCCTTCTACCATTCACCAGCCGACAGGACCGTGAGCACCACATATCTCCACACTTAGGGCAGCGAGGGAAGTCGCTACCTTGCTTCCTGCACGTCGAACACTGAGCGAGTTGGGCGCAAAAGCGAGACGTTCTCTCTAATTTGGCAAGGATGGGATGCAATTCTTCTGTCGGAGATGGTAAGGGCGACAGGGGAGGCGATAACGAGGAAGATGTTGGGGCTGGAGACGGTGGAGAATATGATGACGACGAGTGTGTTGTCCGCGTAATATAGGGTACCGTTGATGACGTTGAAGAAGACGAGTCGTCATCGTCATCCCATGACGGGGAATATGAGCATTTGTCATCGAAAGTGACCCTTCGTCGTCGTTTCATGGTCCGCGTTATAGGTGGGGAGACATATGACGCGAAATTCTGCAAGGTAGAGGTAGCTGAACGGACTGGAACGAATGAGCCGTAGGCTTCGTGTCTGTGTGGTAGTTGACTTATCCCAGACGTTGATTGGGACTTGGATATCTCAAAGATAGAGCCAAGAGAGACGGCTGAAGAGACGGAGAGTAGAGACGATGTTCTAGTTCGACTGGGACGCGAATGTAGAGCGAGCGGTCGTGTGATCACGTCGGCATCCTAGTAGGGAGCACGCTCAGCGTTCAGGAAGGTGAGCAACACGAAAATTTCGCACCTGGCAGTGGGTGTTGTTATCGTACATTGCTCAGCGATAAGTAAACGACGAGGACGACTGGGTGTGGGGAATATCTTCGGAGACCCCAGTCGGGGATTTATATAGGAGAATTGAAGTTCTGCCAGAGGAAATCCGCTAGCTAGGATTAGGATTTCGATGGAACGCAGGGCTATAAATGATACAGAAGTGTCCGAGGACGAAGGATTAAATAAGGATGAAGGAAGGAGGCAAATGCCGCGTTCCTGTGCTGCCTCCTCATTGGTCCAGCTTATGTGCCAAGATCTGCCGTTTGATCTCGGCCGACCTGCCGCAGTGTTGCAATCTGGGATTCTCCCAGCCGACTAGACGCCGGTCTTTCTGCTCGTGTGCCAGAAATTCAGTCCCATGCGGACCCAAGTCCAAGCCAATGTTGATGTAAATTTTCATGAAAATTCGCAAACAAGATCGAACAAGAGCTGTGTTGTGAAGTGACAAACCTCCAAGCTCCAAGTCTAGAGACTAATGAAAGTTCTTGGAAAATTCTTGGTTTTCTGCTCAGGCAAAGAAATGGAACATACCGAGTTGTTGTTTACATCACCTCAATGTGGACCTACTACGCCCTCGACCAGCTAACATACTATCAAAACCACTGGACCTCTCTGGACTTGAACCATCCTCAATAGGTTCCGTAATACTCCGTCTACATGATGGTCATTATTACTTCTGATAGGTATATTCGAACATGTCACTCATGACGTCGATTAAGACGACTTAAAAAGGCTCGAAAGCAGCTTAATTCAATAAACCTGCCTGGCACAATCGAACCCTTGTTCGATCCCAATTTCTCGTCCAAGCGAGAACATAATAAAAAGCACTTTGTGTTGAGCCCTCAGGCTGTGGACCAGGCGTGTTATCGGCGCCATTACTAAAAATGGGTAGTAGAGACGGAATTTACTGGCATGATAATGAAGCATTATATTCAATATTCTTGTATTGTATTTGGGCCCTTTTGTGTTCATCCTTGAGCCTTTGAATGTTCATAGCGTCGATCTATTTTTAGAAAATAGGCGCGCTTATAGATCGGGCTCGGATTCAAATCACCTTCCATGCTGGCCTCTTCCCGCAAAGTCCTCCTCCGTGTTCCACCTCTCGTGTTCTTCCCCTTTCCATTGACATGGCCTGTGTTGGCCGTTAATCGGCCTGATTCTCCGTGCAGAGAAATCAGAATACGGAGCCAAGTAAATTCCAAAACCATTCGTAACTTGCACTTCAAATGTCTACGTTGAAATTAGCGAGCAACGTTCGTCATTCTCTACGATCCATGAGTATCCTGGCGAAATCCAGAGATGCAAGCAACCTTCAGATGCCGAAACTATTCTTCCTGTCACTGGTAAATCTATGAGTCTATGACGAACCTGAGCTCGCACTGAATGACCTCAATTGCACGTAATCCGCACACCTCCGTCCAAAGATCTAGACATCGCGTGCCAGCAATGTCTGATCAACTGCACGATGCATACACTTTTTCTAATCATATACTTGTTCGTATCATTGAATCGGGACATCTTGTAATCTCCCCGAGGCGCGCATGCTGGCCACGCAAGGCGCAAGCGCTGCGCAGCATGTCAGCGTTCAACTTTGGATTTTCATATTGATAATCCCCTTATAATTAGTTGGTAAATCTGAAAAACCGCAAATAGAAAACAAAATGGCTATGCCTGGCTATAACCTGGCTACTCTATGCCAATATAGTAGATAACGCAGTCCAACTGCCCGACGGACCGGTCAAGTCACAGAACTCACGGCGTTCTCTTCTTAAACTGTTCAACCCCACCATCATCTGACCCCATGCCTTTCAAAACCTACCAGTGCCACTGCACATATGTAGCCATTCATGGGAGCGGGTGGCGTCGTGACGGTCTCTCTCTTGCAGAATCATCAGAGGTTGTTCACTAGACTGAAGGGCCTACATCCCCCCGTATCGCGTGGCTTATCGCCCATTTATACGAGATAGAAACTAAGTATAGACCGCGTGATGGTCCTTCGCGCAGTTCACAAGGAGGGAGGCATGGGGAGGTGGAGCTATATCGGTGAGGCGGCAGGCTTTTTGTTGTTTGGGGCTTATATCTAGGTAGGAGCTTCGAATGATGGAATTTTATCTTTCTCGTCTCTCTAGTCGCTTCTGGAGCACGACAGCGAGGATATTGATTATACTGGAATGCCGGAACACACTGGGACTCCTTCGCATTCTTCCTTGGACAAGGATCTGGATATAGAGCATGACTATGTGGCGGCCTCGGAGGAGCGCCAGCGCATCGCGTTGATGACACCTATGGAGAAGCAGAAGGCCTTGCAGAAGGCACTGGCGATAGATCCTGGTGTTAGGCGCTGGAGCTGGGCCGCGATTCAAGTACGCTATCACCATGCTGCACTGTGGCGTGCCGGTGTCTGGCTCGACTTATGGACTAATCTTGGGACTTGGACTTCTCTGACAGATGTACTTGGTGACATTGGTGGTATGCTGCTGCTCTGGTGATAGTGGTTTCGATGGGACGGTAGGTTGCCTCCTTGTGCATACATGAGCTGGCATGCTCAATATGGCGATTGCAAGGTCATGGGTGGCATCAATAGCATGGCCCAATATCAGCGGTACTTTGGAATGGATGGAGTCGGTAGTAAGACGAGGTGCGTAGTGAACTATCGATACCTATGGCGTCCAAATTACAGACGTTCATTTCATCTGTTGCATTGGAATCAGCATTGTCTTTGGCATTTACACTGTGTATGTCCGTTCTATCTACCAGCGAGATAAGACTTGGTTGCTCATTAATTTTAATTAAAGTGGCTCTATCTGGTATGGGGAATACTATCCCATGCTCCTCGCTATCTGCTAACCCCCTGTGATTCCCAATGTGAATGCAGCGGAACAATCCCAGCCTGTAAGTCCATTATTGACTCCATTGCACAGCTGGTGGGCGTTCCGATGTTAAAGTGGGGGAGCTACAGCCTATTTTCCAGATCGTTTCGGACGCCGATTTTCCATGTGGTTTGGGAACGCAATTCTAATGTGAGTATACACACGCTTGGGGTGATTTCACCTCAGGCGCTAATTTGTGAGGCTTTTTCGATGCTAACTGATCGATTTTTGGATGTTTGAAATTTAATTTCGCGTCGTATGCAAATAAGCGCCGGAGCACTTCTCACAGCAAATGCAAGAGATAAGGGGATGTTCCTTGGTGGAAGATTCTTAACAGGTGAGTTTGGAGTTATATCCTTCCTGAGGACATAAACTAACTTGTATGCAACTCCACCAGGTTTCGGTTCATCTTGTGCAGTCGCCTCGGCAAAATCCTATCTTGCAGAAATGGCCCCAGCGCATTCTCGAGGTGCTTATTTGGGCTTCTTAAATTCATTGTGCGGACTTCCCCATTTCTTTTTTGCGGAATGTCCCATTTATCTTTTTTTGTGGGGTATCATGATGTTCAGCTTCTACGTTGGGCAGATAACTGCGACGGGTATGATGGTCGCCACTGGTCGATGGCAGAACGACTTGTCTTGGAGACTTCCACTCTATATCCAGGTATGTCTTCATTAGGTTGATAGTATGTATGTATATGCTATGGATATGAATCATATACTTATGTTCTAGGTCGTCCCAGCTGCTATCAACGTCTTAGCAATCTTCCTATGCCCCGAATCGTAAGTCGCGTACTCTATGTCACTAAGTCTACTAACATAAAACTTTTGGTTCGAAGGCCACGATGGATGTGTAGCATTGGGAAGCATCATGAGGCACGAGCGACACTTGCCAGATTCCATAGCAGCACAAATGATATTAATTCCCCACTTGTGGAGCTGGAGATGCGCGAAATTAATGAGAAGATAGAGATCGATGGAGCCGACAGTGCGTCGCAAAATTCTGACTTTTGTTGCAGACAACTGACCTCAGGCAACCAGAGAGATGGTGGGATTTTAGACCTCTATTCAAGAGTCGGGCGGATCGATACAGGATGTACATGGTTATCCTCATAGGTGCGTGAATCCTATGAATCCAACAAGCTTCGTAGAATTCATCCCTTTGGCTAGGCGCTTTCGGTATGTTTCAATGAGACCTTAGATATCAGGGAGCCAAGTTTAATAGTTTGCCACAAGGACAACTGAGTGGCAATAACCTTATCACCTACTTCTTGCCGATTCTTCTGAAGAACGCTGGGATAACCTCGCAGGATCGTCAGCTCACACTTAATTTTGTAAACAGTGTGACTTCTTAGTGAGCACTTTTAGCTTCTGTCAGATGAAATGTAAATGATAGAGCATCTGGATTGTAGTACGGGAGGTAAGATGACCTGCAACAGTTTGGCAGTATGTCGTTCTAATTCGAAACTGATTTCTTATCTTAGCCTTAGCTGTGAGTTTTGTTCATTTAAAATTGGTTTTCGCAAGCTCACCGTGGACGGCAGGGCTCGGCCACTGTTGACCGTTTTGGAAGACGTAGAGTGCTTCTCTACTCGACGATCGTCATGTCGGTGATCCTGGCCATCGTGACGGGACTGTTGCGCACCTTTGGAAGTGCAGCGCGAGCGAATGCAGGCATCACCTTCATTTATCTGTTCATGGTCGTATTTTCGTATGGGTGGACTTCTATGTGCGTATTCCCAGAGATGCGGACCCGGGAGACTTGCTCAAGAGTAGTTTTTCGCATGCTCTAGGCAAGCTCTATATCCGGCTGAGGTGCTCAGCTACGAGGCGCGTGCCAAGGGTCTTGCATTCTTGAATATCGTTTCGCAGGCATCGACGATGATCAATACCTTTGGGTGTGTCTTTTTGTTGCGGTTTTTGTTCAAGATGAGAAGAATAACGCGTTATATGCCACCAGGCTTCCGGTGGCGTTACAACAGCTTGGCTGGAAAGGTGCGCATATACCCCTTTATCTGATGTCCTAGTCATTGCTGCTGAATGATCTCCACTGCAGTTTACTTGATCTTTTTGATTTGGGACATCTTTGAAGTTATCGTGATCTACTTTGTCGTGGTGGAGACCAAAGGGCTCACTCTGGAGGAGATCAATGAGGTGTTTGAGAAGGAACATCCGATGCGGTACAGTGAGCAGCTACAACGAGAAATCCGCGAGAGCCGGCGCATGATCCACGAGTGATCGGAGGTAGGCATCCTCCACTTTTTATCTTAGGAACGCGTTATATTTTGTAAAATTATGCTTTTTTGGTGTGATTGTCGTGTGTCCACCGTCCGGAAATTTGTCAGAAATAATTATGCAGTGGTGGTGATTGTGAGTGTGGCTGGTCCGCCCTTGAAATTTGAAAAATGACGAAAATGGAGCAGAATAGCGGGCCAAATAGATGTCAATAGATTTAGTGATGCAATTAGAGCTGTGCCATCGTACTCTGTGACCACTACACACGACTCTCAAATTTCACTCCGCCATCCTTTCCCTTGCCTCCATCACCACCGACGACGGCCCACATACCCTCTTCCATATAGCACGGCTCCAGATCAATTATGGTTGGTCGTCAATTTATGATAGATCGCTCTCTTTCTTATCCATATCTCTTCCGAAGGGCCAAACTCTCTCTACGCCTGGTTAGTTTTCTTGGTCTTGGCTCCAAACAAATTCTCATCGACTCTCAGCGACAAGGAAAATATCTGAAGTGGGCTCCAATGAGCGCTTTTTTTATGCCGTATCCGAGATGCAAGGCTGGAGAATCAGTACGTACTTGCTCATCTGAGATTGCGACGTGCCTTGTCGTCGTAATCTCGACTCATTCATCATCCACTAACTCAAACAACAGCGATGGAGGATGCACATACAGTCATGTTGAATCTGGACGGGACTACTGACAAACATAACACTTTTTTTGCCGTGTATGATGGTCATGGCGGTAAGGTTTTCTCGGTCATCATTGTCGGTCTCCCCTTATCTTCTTTTCCTAGGATCAACGGTCGCTCGATTCGCTGGTCAAAACGTCCATAAGCGCCTGGTATCTGAGGAAGCATACAAGACTGGGAACTATGGAGAGGCACTGAAGAAGGCTTTCTTGGGTACAGATGAGGATTTGCTCGCAAGTGCGTCTCTATCTCCTCCACCTTGCTTTACTTTGCTTAATTTTCACAGATCCAGCGCATACAAGAGACCCTTCAGGCTGCACGGCGGTAGCCGCTCTGGTGACCCATGACAATAAGATCTACGTCGTATGTCTCGTTATTACCTCTGTCAATGTTCTCTCTGACGCCATACAGGCCAATGCTGGCGATTCACGATCAGTAATTGGGATTAAAGGTGAGGTGAAGCCGCTGAGCTTTGATCACAAGCCTACCAGTGAGAGTAAGTTTTTACATGCCTTATATATCGATCTTGCATGTTGAGTATTCTTCAGCCGAAAAGGCACGTATTTCCGGAGCCGGTGGTTACATCGAATACGGTCGGGTCAATGGTGTGTAATATTTTCATGTTATCATTAGAAATCCTCTCACAAGTATTTAGGCAACCTCGCGCTTTCACGAGCATTGGGCGACTTTGAATTCAAAAAGAACTATTCGCTAGGTCCTGAGGATCAGATTATCACCGCAAACCCGGATATTACATGCCACGAGATTACTGAAGAAGATGAATTCTTAGTATTGGCATGCGACGGCATCTGGGACTGCCTGAGCTCACAACAAGTCGTCAATTTTATTCGTTATCAAGTATCCGAAGGCAAGGAGCTGACCGAAATTGCTGCAAACATGTTCGATCATTGTCTTGCGCCCGATACAACATCGGGAGCTGGGATCGGTTGCGACAATATGACCGTGCTCATCGTTGCCATCACGCATGGCCGTACGAAAGAAGAATGGTACCAATGGGTCACAGAACGCGTTAAGACTGGCTATGGCTATCAAACACCTAGTTCTGTACCCCAGCTCTATGCTCAAAGTAGGCTGTTATCCTTCCGAGCTCGCCGAGAAGCTCTGGAGGCTCGCGAACGTTCAACTGCATCCTCAGATGACTCACCGGCATTCGATAACGACGATTTTTTGCGACGCTATGGATTGACCGTAACGACGATTCAAGGCAGCGGAATCTCATATCGACCGGGTGGTAGCATCATCAGCGACAGCGGTCAGTTGATGTTTGGAAATGAAGAGAGCGACGAAGATGATGATAGCGAAGATGAAGCCATCGGTGGGCGATCATTCTTCAGCGAATCGCTAGGGTTGGGTAGACCAGAATCACCGGACCCAACGAAGAACCTCCGAGCACAACTGGAAGAATTTGAGAGGGGCGAGGAAGGGTCCAAGTTGGATGTGGACGAGGATGAAGATATGTTTGATCACAAATCGCATCACACTGAGCCCAAGCCAGTCGCAAGTGAGTATCCATGCCATTCTATTGACCTTCAATGTCTAATGCACATTAGGTGGTCCTTTATCGCCTACCAAGGTGCCTAATGGTGATGCAAAGGAGTTACTAGAAGCTCACCAGACCCCTGTAATCGAAATTCCGGAGCCATTGAAGGCATAATGGGGCGGCCGATGCAAGCAAAAATCTCCGAAATTTCCTTCCTTCATGCTATCATTTCGCCCATACTGGCACCCTTCGTCCGCATGCTTTGCTTACCCCTTACTTTGTTTCATTCTTTTTCTTCTGTCATTTTACAGTCTGGGCTTGATTGACGTTGTTTATCTATTGGTTCCTGGGCCATGATTCCCCTTTGCCATTCGCTCTCCTATACTCACCCCTCTGGTTGGCCAGCGCTTTCCCCCTTGTCGGCGTAACCGTCGATATACGACGAGTTTATACATCATTCGTCGCAGCTGTCTCTCGAACCCCTCCGTTTACGCCCTATGATGGACGCAGCGCACGACTTCCAATTAATGCTTCCACTTCAATTCTGTTCGTCCTAAATCGGCGTTGACGCCAACTGAAATTACCCATCGTATTGCTCTGTGGCCCCCGCATTTGCACTCCTCCAAACCATCCCTTTCCTTTCTCCTGCCTCCCTCTCCACCCATGTGCCTTCCGCTGCCAATATGCTTGCAATATGCAGAACAACCTTGTATATACATACATACACTTCACCCATGGACAAAAAAATTTCCAACCTTGACGACACATGCCAACATTGCTTGTATTGTACATGTACATATACTTGTACATCTTTCCTGTTACCTTTTCTCTGAATTTGTTCATCGGCGTTTCTATATCAATGCATTTTTTCTCTCTATTCTCCCCTTCTCCGTGCTCTGTTCACAGATTGGATGTTTGCAGACTCTCAAACCTTGTTGATTCGCAAACGGTAAATATCAAGCCTCAAGAAGAGCTCCCTTATGCAAGTGCTTGGAACAAAAGAGATCAAGATGTATTCTACACAATGCCTGAAGTTTTATTGGCTTCTACCATGACTTGATATAGTCCGTGTTGATCTCCCAAACCATAGGTCAATGTCATTCGTTCGAAGATGCCTGGACCATCTTCTGGGTCAAGTTCCAGCTATGAAAGCAGGGTCAGCGGGATGTAAAATCTTTTAAAATGATAAGCAACCAACCAGAGAAATAACATCATCCAATAGATGAGCCTGACCGACTGCCATGCCTAGGATATTTCCTTGATAGTTTGCATTCACGATGTGGACATGAAAATGATCTAGAAATTGTAGTCAGTATTTTGTGTTTCTTTTTTTGGTGTGCTCCGCATAGACGACGTACAGTAGCTTGGTTGATAGTGAATATACATTCGCAAGGAGCCACTACCGAGGTTCCATTTTTCTTGGACGATACGATGGGCTTCGTGTTGAATGGATTTAAGTAGAGTAACATGACGTCGACGCAAATCTCGGAGGCTGTGAATATTGCGATCTTGAATGATGGCGAGCAGATAGAGGGACGATATGGTTTGAAGGTCCCATTTCATGTCTGGCAACAATAGATATTCGGGGGAGGAATATAGAATTTTGGATTGTTCAGATATTCCTGTCAGGATGTTTTCGACCCTATGCACAAAGGAATATTAAGTTTCGAGGGCATATACGCCTGATTACTGCGCACCATTGAGTTCGCGAAGAGGGAAAGGCCAAGATATAGGGCTTAACATATTGGTCGTACAGCGCTGGTGTTTCGAGAATCATAATCTGGGCCTGCTTTGAATACTGTCGTGGATCAACATAGTATGAGCGCCCGTAATATGCAATTAATAATTGGTGTCCGCACCTTGCGAATGTGAACCTCTGTAGCAGGGCATATCACGTTTACCTTGATGTCTCGTTCTCTGTCTTCACCCAACCATCCAAAGAGCCATGTATACTGACGCGCGTACGCTGTAAGCACTGGATTTGCGCAGATAGCCAGTATGTCATCGTACGATGTCTGTGCTCCCTTCTACCTCAACCTTTCTGACTATTCCATCTGGCCCGAAAAAGCGAGGTCCATCGCGTGGGCTCAATGCCGTTTTCTCAATCCGGACGACTGCTTTTACAGTGTCATCGGACACTTGGGGGTCGTGTTTAGGGAAGGTGCCAAGGAGGATTAACGAATGGGTTAGGGGATCTTCGTTGAGAATTCTTTCGAACCTGAACTTCTCTAGAGCGGATAACGATGTTGGCGCTGCTGGATTAGACATCCTTGGAGAAATGGAAGTAGAAGTAGAGTAGGCTCAGAATTTCTAAGCTTGTGTACGATGAGTCCTCGGTATATTGCCTATGACCGCACGGGGGTATACAAGTCAGTAGTCAAAAAGAGGGAGCGTGGGGTGCAAGTCGAAACTGACAGTGACACTGACAATTTGGTGACATTGGTGACAATGAACCGCGCCCCAATGACTCGTGATCTTCACGCGCCTCGCGTTCGATGAATTTGAAGTTTGAACTCCAAACCCAACTGCATACTACATCTATACCACTATCCTATACCCGGATATTCTTTGGATCGAACGCTGAACATCTCCTAAAATGGCGGACGAAGATGCACCGCTATTTGCCACTTATGAAAGCCTTGGTGAATTGCGATCAATGCAGGAGACGCTACTCGACTTGAAGTGGGAAGAAGCACTACCACAGGAGGAACAGAATGAAGAATCTCAGTTGTTCCAGCGATTCTCAGTACTCGTGCGTTTATAGCATTTTTCAGGTTTAGAAAACATGGCTGACATCCAATTTCCTCATAGCTGGATACATATCAAGAGCAATCGTATCTACTTGATCCGTTTCTTGAGGACTTGATTGCTCCTGTGGTTGCGCGCTTGAAAGAGTTTGCAAGGGCTTCTGTCTCCGATCCGGACTTACAGTATAATCCTTGGAGGGCTAAAACTATCTCCCAAATTTTATACAGATACGTGAAATTCCGTGGCTATAAAACTATCAGTCAGTCGTCCTTACAATATTCCTTTCTCGCTTGCACTGAATACTTTTAGCCCGTTTTTTTCCTCATGAGATTGCCGATCTATCAATTGCACTCAAATTCATGCAACAACCAAAAGCACTTACACAACATTCGTTTCTCTGGAGTATGCGATATGTGACGCTGCTATGGCTATATATGATCTGCATCATCCCATTCGACCTGGCCCAATTTGATGAACCAGACTCAATTGGAAAAACGGCGAGTGACTTGGAGGCAGTTGCCAAAAAATACCTAGGAACGTCGGGACTAGAGCGCGAAGCAGCGGCGCTGTTGCTATCGCGCCTGTATATGAGGTACGAAGGCAGAGCTTGTCCAATTTAAATCGAGCTGATTTTGTGCAGAAAGGACACCAGCACGGGCTTTCATCAATTCGTAGTTTGGTCCCATTCTTACTTGACCGACAATAATAACGACGTGTTCATGGTGAGTTTCGTCGGCAATTTTGAGGCGTTGTGTTTCAACAAAAATATAGGCTCTCGGTATATTGCAAGTCATTTGCGAAGTCGTGAAATCTGGATCAGCTGAGCAAGTCCATTCGGAATTGGCTTCGTTGCTATCTATATTCCGTGGCATCCAAGGCTCGCTCGCTAACAATACTGTCGTGCGAAAGTACAAGACGAAGTTAGTGTCAAGGATTGGGTTGAGGCTGTTGCCTACGGGCTCCGGAACTAGCAGGCGACAAGGTTTGTCCCCCGATAGTTGCCCTTGTGCTCCAACTTACAATACGAGTAGCTCGTACATTACTTTCCAATGAAGGACAACCTATTGTTGATACAATCGGAGAAGACGTGGAAGTGCCGCCAGAGGTTGAGGAAATTTTAGAGCTAGTCTTTGAGGCTCTGCAAGATAAAGTTCGTACATTTCTATTCAACATTGCTTTTTATCTTATCTCCAATAGAACACAATTGTCCGGTGGTCTGCCGCAAAGGGTGTTGCAAGAATTGCTGAGCGTCTCCCAAAGGATTTCTGTAATCAGGTACTTGAAACGGTTTTGGGGTTGTTCGAAATCCATTCTATAGCAGGCGCTAGCTTGTACGACCTTCCAGCCGTCGCTGAAGGCACGTGGCACGGAGCATGCTTAGCGTGTGCAGAGATTGCTCGGAGGAGTCTCATCGGGCCTGAGCATCTGCCTCAGTTAATTGAGTGGCTATCAAAGGTGTGCTTAAATGCTACCATTTTCGTGGATTTAATTGACGATTAGCCACTACCAGGCTCTTTACTTCGATCTTCGGAAGGGCGCCCATTCGATCGGCTCGAACGTTCGTGATGCTGCTGCATATGTCCTCTGGGCGCTCGCGAGGACTCAGGACCAATCTGCTTTGGTACCGCATGCTATCAATCTAGCTCGAAGACTTGCTACAGTCGCGCTGTACGATCGAGAGATTCATATTCGTCGCGCAGCCAGTGCAGCATTCCAAGAGCATGTAGGCAGAAATGTGAGTATTTGTATCCTTCAGTCCATTTATTTTCCTATTGAATGCGATAACGCTGTAGAGCCTTTTCCCTCATGGAATTGATGTGCTAGGGAAGACGGATTTCTATGCAGTCAGTATTCGTAAGAATGCCTTTTTGGCCGCTGTGCCTCAGGTCGCTGAGTAAGTCGCAACGTCGTTCTCTGCAGGATTGTCCATTCTTATGATCTTGCTCTCATAGGCACATTGAATACCGTGATTTCCTCTTCAACCACTTAATAGACGTTGTGATGCGCCACTGGGACATTTCCATGAGGGAGCTGGGTTCGCAGTCGCTGCGATTGATATGTTCTCATGATCTTTACGTTCTAGCTCCTCGAGCCATTGATAAAATAGTGCGTTTGTGTTTTCTTCTTTGAACTTTCTGATTTGATTCATACACGACGCCAGGTTCTACTCATGGAATCCCTCGATTTGGCAGATGTGCATGGGGGTCTCTGCGCCCTAAGCGAAATCGCGATCGCTTACAAGCAAGTTATCAAAGACCGTGTCGAACTCGAGGACCATCTACGTAATGTAACTCGCAACGTTCGCTCACGTCAACGATTTGTTCTCATACTCTCCTTTTACCCCACGGCACTGCAGGTCTTCAAGCTTTTGAAACATGTACCCCAGAGCACCCTGACGACAACTCGCAATGAACTCATTGTGTCAGCGGCGTGTCGATTGATAGCCAATGCCATTACGGTCACTGAGATAAATCTCGGAGAAAAGTCCTCAGTGGTTGGTTGGAGAAAGATTGTGGATATTGGGCTAAAGCATCGGGTTCCTGGTGTACAGGAAAATGCCGCTGATGCTATGGCTTCGCTGACCCATCTCACTGATTGTACGGCAGAAATCACTAGATAAGTCGTATTTCTGATGATCCTTGCGAAAGATATTGACATATCTTTGTTTTATTACATTAATCAAGGAATTGAGACGTGGAACTCCTATTATGCAGCAAAGTCTTGCCCTGGTTTTGAGTGTGATAGAATATAGTACCCATCCCAAGGTGTTCCCACAAAGTGCTGCATATTTGCTCGAAAACCTAGAACCAGCAGTGAGGCTATTTTAATTTGTCGTCAAAAAAAATATTAATGTTGGCTCAAGTCGAAGTCGAACATCGAAACACGCCGAAATTGCCTTCAAGCACTGCCCCGTATAATGACTCTAGTTGCTTCTGATTTGACATCATGTGGGCTTTCCTTTTGTTTGAATAAGGGTCCCCCGCTCATCGGTACCTAGTCATGTCAAGTGAAATGGTCAATTCTTTCCTGGATACTTTACTGGCAGGTTTAGATGACTATACCATCGACGAACGCGGTGACGTTGGATCATGGGCTAGGATCGCTTCCATTCAAGGATTAACCACCGTTTCTCAGCTTCTTTTTCGCGTCGCTGATTCGATCCCCAATTTCGAGGAATACCTTTCTCCCGAAAAGTATTGTTCCATCGCCGCCGGACTGCTCAAACAGGGTGTAGAAAGACTAGATAACGTTCGCCAAACGGCTGGCGTGTGCATCGTGACCCTTTTGAACACATCATTACCTTCCATTGCTGGGGCAGACCGGTGGCGTTTGCCTGCACTGCCGCTCCTCCAGGAGCTCTTTTTGAGGCAAGTGACATCCTCACGTGTGGCCGATATATTTTAGTCTGAACGGAGATTGCTTTTCAGTTCAACTGAAGACGTAGGCTGGAATGATGGCACCTGGTTGTTTCCTCGTGCGATGCGTCTTCTAGAGATACCAGAATATCGGAAGCCTGTTCTTTCAGGAATAGTTATCAGTGTCGGCAGCAAAACAGATAGCACGGTAAGGTGGCCTTCATAGATTGTGATTGCTGGCTGATCCTGTGTATGTACTTCACACAGCAAAAACCTATCACCAGCAGTCTGACGAGGTTTGCCGAGGGGCTACCACTCACAAGGACGCCTACGTCCACTTACAGCTTAATTGAGCTTGTAGATGACTTGATCAATCACGCCAAAGCGCATATCAACTCCAATGTCGTCGTTGTGCCGGTGTTCCAGGCCATTACCGTGTTACTCGAAGCTGAAGTACTTCGATACATTGCTGATGAGCCTGCAGGCTTGCGGAGGTTTGTTCTTCTTCGGAGAACGTTTATCAGATATTGACTATGGTGCAGTGTTAAAGCCTTACTCGCAATGACTTCGAGAAATGTCGACAAACTCAAGAGCATACAAAGGATCCACGAATCAATGAAAATGTGGGTTCGAAGGAGCACCGGCTGCTGTAATGAACGAACAATCTAACTATTTATGCAGCATCGCCCACCTCCTTACATTCGAACAAGTCCGGAAGGAGAATGCTCCTCTTCTGAGCAGCTTCCTTGCGCACCCATTCCCCAAAGTAAGACTTTGTTTCCCTTCATATATATTTATGACCTGACTGGTGCAACAGGTGCGTTCAGATACCGTGGAATATTTTTATGTCTTGCTTCAAAGCACGGATCTTGGATTCGAGACTGACGCTCTCGAAGACATATTGCTTGAAACAGAATGGTCCATATGCTCTATTATATTGTACAGTCTGTTTTCTCACCAATTTTTAGGTCCACTGTGGATATCGATGCGGCGAAAGAAGCAGCAAATGAAGTTGTCCAGCTCTTCACATCTTCCACCCGATCCAAAACGTGAATAGTCTGCATTGGGCCTAACTTGTTATCTAAACTTGTGGAATGGAGGAATATGTATTCGGAAGCGATTTTACTTGTACTACTTGCAAACTATTCGGAAAAACTTTCGCAGTGTGTTGTGGGTCCTTTAGTGTAAGCGCCTGCATGATCAGTGAGCGCGCCGAATTCCGAGGAGGTTAGGAGGTGGGGTTGAGTGCGTGGGAAACAATGCTCGCAGCGGTTACAGGCAATGTGCGTCTGCTGCAGAGACTGCTGTTTCTTCAGCGACGACCACAGCACCCTCATTCCAATATCTCTAATCGCCTACTACACAAAAGCTAGGCAGGTTCTATAGTCGTCAAATATCGGGTTCTCTTTGAATTGCAAGGTCTAAATTTGTGCAATGACGAACGCACGCCTGAGCGACAAGGAGCTCGCAAACATCAATGCAGCAGCAGTGACCAAGGAGTACCGCATAAAGCCCCATCTTGGTATGTAAAAGATTAGGTGTGTATTGCTACTGTCATTCATTTTGTCCTAGATTATCGAACTGTATCGGCGATCAACGGGTGAGTTGCAAGCTTATGGTGCTCTGGAGATCGTTTTATTGACACTCTATGCAGTCCTCTAGTTGTGTTGGACAATGTGAAGGTGTGCATCTGTCTGTGTACTGCGATATGGAAGAGGGAATGCTGAAGAAACGCTAGTTTGCCTCGTACAACGAGATCGTACAGTTAACCCTGCCCGATGGCTCCAAACGCGGTGGCCAGGTGCTCGAGGTACAGGGAAAGAAGGCCATCGTGCAGGTGTTCGAGGGGACATCTGGCGTCGATGTTAAGGCGACTCATGTCGAGTTCACCGGAAGCAGTATGAAACTGCCTGTTGCGGAGGACATGCTGGGACGCATCTTCAATGGTTCAGGCAATCCTATAGATAACGGTCCGAAGGTGTTCGCTGAAGATTATCTCGACATTAACGGTATTCTTTCTCAATTTCGGTTGCGTCTATTTTTCTGAAGCTAGCTGGTCGAAACAGGGTCCCCCATTAATCCCTATTCTCGAATCTATCCCGAAGAGATGATTCAGACGGGTATCTCGACAATTGATACTATGAACTCGATTGCGCGTGGTCAAAAGATCCCTATTTTCTCTGCTGCCGGTCTGCCCCATAACGAGGTTAGTAAAACTTTCCGCAAGCATGCAGCCGAATGGATCTCATTCATTGGAATCACTGTAGATTGCTGCGCAAATCGTGCGTCAAGCAGGTCTCGTCAAGCGACCCACGAAGGACGTGCACGATGGTCATGAAGACAATTTTTCCGTTGTGTTCGCTGCCATGGGTGTGAACATGGAAACAGCCCGCTTTTTCAAAGAAGATTTCGAGTCGAACGGCAGTCTTGACCGTGTCACCCTCTTCCTGAATTTGGCCAACGATCCAACAATCGAGCGAATCATCACGCCGCGTCTTGCACTCACCACTGCGGAATATTATGCGTACCAGCTTGAGAAACATGTCTTGGTCATCCTCACCGACATGTCTTCGTATGCGGATGCACTTCGCGAGGTGTGTGGACTTTCGAGTTTACCTTTCATTCATCCTCACGACCGCTTACATCGGATGGATTGGGCTATTGTAGGTTTCGGCCGCGCGCGAGGAAGTACCGGGACGTCGTGGTTATCCTGGATACATGTACACCGATTTGTCCACTATCTATGAACGTGCCGGACGCGTCGAGGGCAGAAACGGTTCTATTACCCAGATTCCAATTCTGACGATGCCCAATGATGGCAAGTGATTTCATTTTGTGTTTTATGAAATCGTCGTGTGAATTTAACCACTAATGCCGGCTTCTTTCCTGCTCTTAATTGATTCTTCAGATATAACGCATCCTATTCCTGATTTGACGGGGTATATCACAGAGGGACAGATCTTTGTAGACAGACAGTTGCACAACAGGCAGATCTACCCGCCCATTAATGTGCTGCCGTCGCTATCGCGTCTGATGAAGAGCGCTATCGGCGAGAAGCTCACGAGAAAGGACCATGGAGATGTGTCCAACCAGCTGGTGAGTTCGCTCAGCTACCCTCTTTCGTCTTTTCATCTCGCAGCTTTTTGCTGTGAGATATGGGCTGTTCTATTGTCGGCTTGGCGCGACGTGCTCCGTCACTTGATATGATATCTATTTTTTGTTACTGACGACTTTGTCTACCCTTCTATTATGCTTTTCTAGTACGCAAAGTATGCCATTGGGCGCGATGCTGCGGCGATGAAAGCTGTTGTTGGAGAGGAAGCGCTCTCATCAGAAGACAAGCTCGCTCTGGAATTCTTGGACAAGTTCGAGCACCAGTTCGTCGGTCAAGGTGAATGTCGTTATCCTTTCCCGCCTTCATTGTCCGGTCCCTCGTCCATGCATTGTATTACGATGCAGTTCTGGGTCGCTCTAAAAGTTACTTCCGTCCAACGCTTGCTCATTTATCTATTTTTTTCTTTCTTTCTGCAGGAGCATATGAATCGCGCACGATCTTCGAATCGCTCGACCTCGCGTGGACTCTGCTGCGCATCTTCCCCAAGGAGCAGCTGAACCGCATCAACCCGAAGATCATCGCTGAATTTTATGGACGCAAGGCATCGAAGAAGGCAGGCGTGCGTACTGAAGACGAGGAGCATGACCAGGAAGAGGAGAAGCTTATCCAGATTTGATGATGAAAATGGGTAGGTTTCTTCGGTGTTATTGTTTGGTCGTGAGGATGGAATCGAGGGTTCCTTTTTAGAGGTCCTTTCGGTAATTTGTTATGTGCACGGACAGACGTACATGAAGAATAATGATGTTCTAGCTTGGTTTGGTTTGCAGCCGCACGAGCGAGCGTGCCACGCACTCCGTAGCCGTTGGAGGTGGAAAATAAGCACATTTCGTCTTGATCGCGTTCGAATTCATAAGCTTAGTAACGCTAAATGTTTACTGCTGGACCCAAAGTTTAATGCATAGAACAAACATATACCCGAGTAGTTCTTTTAGCAAAGAGCTATTTATGAGAACTCGAGGACAATGCTGCTTCATCTTTTGGACTGAATTTCCAATTATAGGCATACTTGTGCTACTATAGATAATCCTGTACTTGATTTACGAAAGTCTTTGCCCTAAACCGTATAATAAGCATGTCTTCCCGTCTCATAAAAATCGGCGAGAGGCTCCGCATAGACCCAGGGGGTTTTTCATTAGTCCATCTGCTCGCGGTTCCTCGCTGTCAGGACCCCCCCGTTCAAGTTCATTTCCCGCTTCCCTTTCATTGCCTGTAACTTCATCTCATGATTTTAACTCTTCCGAGGTTTCATATGGACTGATCCTCTCACGCTCAGTCTGTGTAGTGGGTTCGATATGTCCATCACTTGTTCATGTTCGGCGAAAGATATGTTCGTCAACTTATATGGATAATACCCAACATTTATCATCTCTAGCTGTCTTTCTAATGACTTTAATATCGTTATTGTGCTAAGACCATTCATTTCATCTCGGGGGCTCCTTCAAGCTGCCACAGCATGTACTCAGAGCAGTCTAATATGTCATTGCACAGGCCGGCTAGAATATGGACAAGCCAAAAGAAATCTTCATTATTAAAACACGTACGGCCGGCCGACCACCGGTATCTCCTTCGCTTGCAAAAAGGACAAGCAGGACGCTAGAAGCAATTTTCTTCATTGCGTGGGATTTAGCGTCGGATGCGAGTGGGGTCGGAACCTATGACGCTGGAAATTACGGTGGGATGTTCTGTGGCGCGATTTGTGGCACGCGCGCTTGCGCGCCGTCGCGATCAATCAGAATCCCGGCGCTCGACCTTGGCTCGATGCAATATCAGTAGCAACCAACTCTACAGCGCGCCGACCAACAAAATTAATGGTATACTTGTATATCTGCAGTGAGATCCAGGTGAGATCAGAATCGTGCCATTAAGGTATAGCATCAGGGGCCGTGAAGAAGTTGGCGTTGGCGTTCAATGGGCTGCGTGGGCATGAGCGCGGGCAGCTGTCCCCCTCTGCGTTCTCGTCTTTGTATGATCGTCGTCATGAAGCACTCCATGATATCATTACCAGTATTCTTTTCGAGTGCATTTGTTAATAATGGGCTGCTCCGTGGGCGTTGAGACACACTCGTACAAACACATACGTGACGCAAATACTTCCATCATATTCTGCATAGTGAGGCATTTATAATTTATATCGCAGGATCCCTGGTAGCAGCGAGTGGGGACATGGCATGAAATAGTCAACTATCCATGGAGCAGAGTTAAGTTAAGATTTCTCCATGCCTCCTTTTAAAGGCTCTGAAGCTTCACGCCGCCGCGTTGACCACGCCGAGCGAAGAATTCTGAGCTCCAAGTAAAGCCGTCAAAGCGGGGATGTCCCATCCGACTGTATGGACCCCATAACGCTTCATGAAAGTCCACAGAATTCCATCTTCAGACCAAATTTTCAGAGCAATAACATACCAATACTGGTAATCTCTACTTCGTATCAAATATATCAGATCAACGGTGCAAAAAATTAATACTACTTACAGAGTAATAACACACCAGTCGCACAGCGCACCACATCCATCCTAACGTCATTAAAAATATTCCATCTCTCCGAAGTTCATCTACATCAGCCAACAGCAGACAAGTAAGTTCATCAGTGAATCAAAGATCAAGCATCAAAAAATCAGTACTCAGGACTTCAAAATTTCGAATACTACCACCACCATCTTCCAGTGCCACCAAGAAGCAGAAAAAGAAACGCACAAGAAGAAAGAAAAACACGAAACGCCCGAATCCTACTCCGACTCCCGAAGCGCCACATCCTGGCATCATCACATCCCCCTCCCATGCCACGCCACACCATGCTTAGAATGAATGGGGGAATTCTCCTGATGCGGTTAGCCATGCCCATGCCCCAATCCCCTACAGCTGGCATCTGTCATCCATCTATGTCTACCCTGCCAAATCTAACTTCCAAATCCAAATCCTAACTCACAAATTACCTTGTATGTACACCTCTCACGATCGAGGGAGCGAGGTGAGGCGGTTGACGCCTTCCTTTCGGGAGCGAGAGTCTATGTGCTGACTTTCTTACTTGCCTATTAATCAGGGGACGCGGGTATTGTGTTTTATCAGGTTTATCTATTTAGATGGTGGGTGGGCGTGTTCCGGATAAAGTACGGTATAATGATAGTCACAACTGGGAGCCTCCATACATACGAGAGTTGAGAATATCACGCAGTAAAAGAATTGCATTGAGTTGCCGTTGCGCGGCGACAATGGGTGGGCCATTTAAATGGAGTGGTCCGGGAATTGAGGGCGTTATTGCGTGGGTGACCTGCGGTTCTGTTTCTGTGTCCGTGGGCTGCTTCTGCTAGGCAGGTGGGCTTACAGAGCTGCTGAGCAGGTGGATTTAGGGGACGTTATTCATACTTCATAAGGAGAGACAATAGATACGCAGGACATTCGTGTGTACCTCACTATTAGCTGTTTTAGGTCACCGCGGCCCAGGAGGGACAAACGCTCTGAAGCGTCGGTGGCATCATCAACAATCCACGCAATTGTGAGTGCTCCTGAGTCGCGGGATTTTAGGTGGCGCGCTGTCAACTGAGGTGGGAGCCCTCAGTCAGCGTACCATGTAGATCATGATCATTGCCATAAGCATATGTACTGGTTTATGCCTATACCAGGTAGGAGGGAAGATAAACTGGTGGTGGACCAGACTAGGGCTATTAAGGCAGATTGGCGATTCCAATGAATGAAATATTGGGAGGCGCGTCGAATAAAGATATGAATGTGGGTAAATGTCGACATCCTTGCGATGGAGATGGAGATGGACGATGGACGATGAGAGATGAGAGATGGTTACCTATGAATAATGTTAATGAACAGATATACTATGAATACTTGCTATGAATAAGTGGATAGATACGCATGACCGGGACCGGGACGGGGTGCTGGTGGTCGGTAAAATGCACTAGCTCATCTGAATCGAAGGTTCGGAGGGTGTAAAAGTTAGATATGGTGCTATGAAATGGACGAATTGAATGCAGTGAATGAATGAATGATATACTCATTATACATACTTGCTTGTTCCTACGCGAGCGCCGAGCGCGTGTGGACGTGCCGCCTGTCCTATCCTGTTGGAGTGTGATTGCGCTTGGAAATTGGCGGGTGGTGTAGGCGTTTGCCGAGGACGAGGGAAAAAAAGGCTGGCGGGCTGGATCATTCATTGTTCGAAAATGCACTGGTGCGTTGTGCAATGGTGCGTGGTGCGTTACAATAATGACAAATTAATGGCGTTATGAGCTATGTCTTTGATTGGTGTGCATGTTTCTAGTTCGGGCGAGTGGTGTATGCGGCGCGCACGAACACACCAGCGAGGCCAGGTCCGGGGGACAATCCTGGCGAAAGCGCACGGCGCGGCGTGCTGCATTCGCAAAGCGTGGGACGGCAGGGTCTCATATGGACAAACAGGCCCCAAAGAGCGCGCTTCGTGCGTGCCGCGAGAGATCTCCCATGACACAAGGCCATATCGGGCTATTTGCAATAAAGCTGCCTTATGTACGCACGCGGGGGAGCAGGCAGGCAGACAGGCAGCCAGGCCCTGCCTTAGTCGCAATCAGCAAGTAGGAGGACGGACCTACCACGCTCATCTCCGCACGGGATCTCGCAAAATCTCGGCGGCCCACATGCACGCCTCTGCGCCTGCTTTGCTTATATAGCCCCCTCCCCCTGTTCCTCCTCCCGCTTCCTCCAATGGACCTCCCCAATTTCCTCGCCACCCACCGGCCCCTCAAACGTAAACTCGCCGCTGACGACGACGACGCTCCCCCCGCTACTCAACATTCTCAGCCCGCCGACCACCAGCTCCCCCATCCTCATGCCCACGCGCCTCCAGCCGAGTGTAACGGGGGCAGCAGTAGTGGTGAAGGAGGGGGGAGCGCAAGCGGAATTGGCATCAGTATCAGTATCGCACCTGCCGCCCCGCGCCAGCCGTGGATACCAGATGCTGATGACGCCGCCTCCGCCGCCGCACGCTGGGCGTCGCCGGCCCCCTCTCCCATTTCAAGCCCAACGGCTACCGTCGCCCCGCAAGTCTCGTCCCCACTCTCCCCGGCACGAGCGCCCAAGCGGCTCCGCGTCGATACACAGGACGCTGTTGTACGGCCACACGCATTTAGTCGCGGGGGCGCGAAACACTACCCGCGGCGCTCTGCGGTAGTACCGAAGACGACGACGACGACTCCCCTATCAGCGCCGCCGACGTCGCTTGGGGTGCGCCAAGGAAGCGACCTCGAAGATATTGGCGTAGTGTCGCGCGCGGCACCCGGGCCAGCCTCGGGGTCGCTACTACGTGCACCGCGCACGCCTGAGCGTGCTAGTGGGAGCGGGAGCATGGATATACATGGTGATGGGTCGTCGTCGTCGTCGCCGTCGGTGAGTAGTGCTCATACCAATGGACCTGCGAATACATATGTGGTACCACCTCCGCCCTTAAAGCTGAGCCGCTCACCGCACATTCCGCCGATGACGCCGCTCATTACGCGGGCGACGTTGCGCGAGCTCGAGCTCGATGTTATTTTGAGGAATCCCGTTATTCGTGCGTGTTTCGTGCTCTCGTTCACCAAGTTTCTCATGCCTGATTTGATTTCCTCATCGTCCTTGTTTGCAGGCCACGACCTCCTCTTCGACCCTGGTCTGCAGTTTCGCCCACGGCGAACACGCGCTGTGTGCGAGCGCTACTGGGACGCTGTTTGGCGCGAGGTACGTCTTGGGTGTACATGCGTAACGCTGGACGTGCAGGGAGGCATACACCCCACACGGTGCATATGCAACAACGCTAACCGACACCCTGTGTCACCGACCACACCGAGCACACCTACTTCCCCAACAACCTCACTACCCCCTACACCCACTGTATTCTCAACACCAAGCACACCATCACCACCACATTCCCACCACAAATTCCAACTCCTCTACACTCTCCGCGCGCCCCCACGTCTTCCGCTGCTCCTCGCCGAGCTTCGCGCTGTCCTGCTGCTCGTCGTGCAACCTTTGAGCACAAGCACTACGGCGGTGTACACAAACCCAGCGGCGGTACGCGCACAGGCAGAGGAGCATTCACGACACGCAGGTGAGTTGAAAGAGGTGCTCGACGAGGTGCTCGAAGCGGGTGCAAGTGGATGCGGACGTGGTCAGGGGATGAGCGGGGTGGATCTGGGACCCGTGTTCGAGCGCATTGGGGCGACGCTGAAGAGACACTGTGCGCCGATGCGGGATCGACGAGTAGAAGCGATGGTGGGAGCTGCGAAACAAGGAGGGGCGCGTGCGTTTGGGGCGGTGCGGATGTGTTTGGAGTTGCTCGAGCTGATGAAGTTGGTGAGTAATCCGAGCTTTGCATTTGTTTGCCATTCCCTTCCCCCTGACATCTTCGCTCAGGACATCGCGAACCACCAACTAGCGCAACTACGCCCATGGCTGCTGCGCAACACCAGCGCGTTCGAGGCCAAGGCCTTCCGCATACGCTTCGGCGCGGGCCCTCGAGCGCTACGACGCACGCGCGTATGGCTCGCTGCCGCTGATCGCGCCCTATGCGGTAGCCACCGCGAAGTGTCCGCGAGCACGCCTGCAGCTTCGTCATCGGAGGACGCAACTACAGAGACACCCGCACCAGGACCTCTAGCGCACACGCCTTACGTTCGACTGACCCGAAACCAGCGCATATATCTATGCGTACTGAAAGGACTTGTGGACCTCGTCTTCAGCGCGTCGCCCGGGGAGATTCCAGCTTTCACGTTAAGCGAAATAGGAAAGGATGAAGAGGAAGGGAAAGAAGGGAAGAATGTGCAGGCTGAAGGTACAGTTGGTGGAGAGGGTACAGCAGACGCGCAACAAAAAACCGAGGGCGCACCGTCATCTCCTTCGTCACCTATCCTTCCCGAAACGCTCTACCTAGATAAAACGCGCCTATGCTCGCTCTCTGGCGAGGCGTCTGATGTGACTTCTGTCTATATGCTATTACTACTCTTCCGACAGCTCATAGGCACCGACGCCAACGTTAACGCCAGCGCTGAGTCCGTCACCACCGATTCAATAGCCCGCCTAAAAGCTGAACTGCGTGTTCTTGCCCCCGTTGGGTTAGGCGCGTGCTTCGTCGCACAAAAGGAACAGGAGAAAAGAGAGGCCGCGGACAAACAAAAGCAGGAGGACGATAAGAAAGGGGACGTGGACGTAGAGATGGTACACGCTGATGCTCAGAACTCCCTCCAACAGCAGCAGCGCACCAAAAAAGAGAAGGATGTGGAGGACGAGCGGGCCCGATGCAGACGCGTACGGGAGGACGTGATGTTGCAGGTCGCAAGCCGTGCAGAGGACGCGCTCCAACGGCGGCGGCGGTCCCATACTGACGCTTCCTCCAGCGCTTTTAACACCACACCACAACACGCCACCCCCACCGCCCCATCCCCCGCGCTCCTCTCCCTCGCTCAACGCTGGGCAACGACACACATGGAACCCACCGCCCCACTCGCCCATCTTCTGCACACCCGCGTACGCGACGCCGTGCTCGACGAAGTCATCGCCCTAGTATATCCCTCTTCGAACACTAACGGCAGCGGCCCTACCGGCGTTGACATCTCATCTGCAGGGGGGTTGCATGTCTTCACTGGGCGTGTGATGTACCCGCATGCCTTACCCACTTTCCCTTGTGGGCACGCACACAGCGCTGCTGTGTCAAGCACCACACTTGCCCCGGCGCTGGTGGATGCCGAGCGAAAGAGCTCGCTGGGCCTCGACGCGCTGGCAGGGGAGATTCGCCGGCTGGCTGGGCATGTGGCACGGTTGGCGGAGGTCCACTTAGGGACGCATTTGCCGATGTATGAGAGCGAGGGGTTTTTGGAAGCTGAGGATGGAGCGGTAGTGGCATAGGGCTGTAGATGAGGAGGCTTGGTTTTGTATTTTCTTTCTTTGCTACTTCCGTCGTTGGAGGACTTCAACGCACTCGCAAAATATTCCAACGCACCCACCCACGCGCCAGCGTACACGCCACGCCCAAAACACAACTCGAATACACGCGTTCCATACGCGGCGCCGCAAACCGCTACACAAACGCGACCACAAGAAGGACAAGGAACCCCGATACCCTCCCACACTTACCATACCCGACTACGAACGATACGCCCGCCGGCGCATACCCTACGCCCAGCCTGCATAATGCCAACGTCGACCACACTCATTATTTATTTACTCTAGTAATACACTTCGATATATTTACACACTCACACTCACAACGCGCTCGAGGAATCACTATGCTGCCCGCATGAGTCTCGCTTAACGCATATTAATTGATATAATGAAATAATGAACCTCGTCTTACTACAGAGAGTCGGAAAAGGCATTATATGCGCTATTTACGTACACGCAACCGTTAGCATTCCTTACCCCAGTACGTGTGTGCCCGCTGGCAGCCGTTAACGATTGCCGCGAAACAAAAAGCTACCGGCCGTGCTCTCCCATGCACCTACGACCTACAATGGCTCAGATTTAAGTTCTGCACATCACACCGTATGTCCAAGCCCGTCATACTACTTTCATACAAATGTAGTCGCCGCCAGGACTTCTAACTTCTTACTCGGCGTTTGCATTCGAGTTACTATAGATGTACGCATCTGCCCCCTTCCTGACGCGCTTGGGTGAAAAAGCCCACAGATCGCTCGTTATTTTTCTCAGCAGTATGTGTACGTGCGATTGCCCGTTGTAAAACACCGACAGCGGACGGATGTCAGAGGCCGATATATAAATTCCCGTCTTATCACAGAATACTCGCGGTCGAAGTTCTTTACTTCGTCCAAATTCCATATACGAATGGATTTGTCGTCTTATTTTTATGAACGGTCTAAATGTGATAGATACAATACCTTCTGGATATGGCCTCGCCCACTCTTTTTCACCCTCATGGTGAGTACCTTGATCAGAATTGTCACTACATTTACTGACTTATCTAGTGCTTATCTGAATCTGACAGAAAGTCAAGTCAGCTAGATAGCGACGTAAGATTAAAGACTACCCACCTATTCAGTAGGTGTCCACTGGCCAAGGCACGGCAGCGCGAGAGCAGATCTACATGGACAGACGGAAAAAAAGGGGTCAGATCCATGGATGAAGACCGTGTCAGCTACACGCATGGTGCCACCACTGCTATTTTATTACACCGCGCCGGCCGCCAAGAAGAGATCCTCTAGACAGTCGCCACCCCGCGGACAAGTAAATGTAGCAGCTTTGCGTCCGAATATCGTCCAGGCGGGGTGAAAGACGAAGGGTGCGTTCTCAGGCGTCAGCTATTTACGACGCAGGCTATCAGGGCTATCAGGGCAACGCAGGCCCGACAATCCGTAACGCGGCCAAAAACATTCCCGCCGGGGGTTGCTTCCACTGACATGCAGTGCCCGTGAAGGTTTTTGTTTGTCCTTGATACCTGCCTTGTAAAGTAAGTATGACAGACAGAGTGATGCTGGATGTGCAGCTCTCCGCTTCAATACCGCTCAGTCGTGCTGGAGGGATGGTCTGACTTACGCTGCGGTCTGGGGGACCGTTCTGATTGTTCAACAGACAGGTCGCCGGGGGGCTTGAGGCGATGAACTCGAAATTCATCTCTAACCCCCTTCTGTCCGGTTTCCGCCCGCCACCTTGCCTCGCCCCTTCCTGCTAATGCCATTTGGCAGCTTCACACACGGCGTGCATGTGTAGAAGGTTTGGGCGAACACGGAGGTGAACTTTACTGGTAACTGTCGTTGAGGAAGTCATAGTTTTCAATTCATATAGACAAAATGGGGCTTACTGGTATCGTTAACACACCGTTATATTTACTTGCCATCATTTGGCCCATATGCCATTCCCCTTGGTTAGTCTGATATTAGTTCATGAGTAACGAACAGGCGGTGTCCATAGAACACACCAATGAAAGGATGCTACACGATTTCAGTGTTCGCCGCATGGATTTGCTGCGGATTTGCGACGTTTTTGGAGAGCTGCTAAATACCACTGCTGTTAATCAAGCTGTTGAAAATCTTAGCCAACTCAGGAGACGGTGTACGCTAGGAGATGAAAAAGAAATAAAGGCCAGGAGATCAGTGCACAGTGACATGAAGAAGATCCGCAGAGAACGGTACCGTGATTGGCTAATGTCCGCCAGTATACTTAATCTTGGACGAGGCGATATGAAGGCATATTTTTCTTTCGCAGCTTGTAGCGAGCTTCGAGAGCAGGTCGTACGCCTCCAAGGCCGTAATTGGATGGCATCTAAAGGGATGAACTTTGTTGCTGAAAGGTTCTTGATGACACAGAGCTCTCAGTGTCGTACGCTTGGGAATTGTTACGGCAAACTTAGAATTTGTTCGTACAGGTCCGCGCGTGTCCGGTGAGAAGGAAAGAGCCTTCGACATGTATTCCCAGAGATATTGCCCAAAGCGACGCCCCCAAAACATGCTCGGGGATTCCTATAGCAGTAAGTAAGCAGTAAACGACCACAGGCATTTAATTAAGGCTTTATGAGTTAAGCTGGCGACAGCACGAGAGTCGCGCGCATTGTATATCAGAGGTACGTACCGTACATCCGAACAACATGAGCTTTGAGAGGCGGCGCGCCTCGTTGTCCTGGATAGTAGGACCTGCGCTCAGGACCGTAAGCGAAAGAGCGCCACACCCCATATTCATCGACCCTGATTAGGTATATCGACGCAAAGAAGCTGGCGTCTAAGTTAATATTTAGCAAAGCTGGTTGGAGGTAGACGACAAGCGATAAGATCACATACCGCTAAAAGTAGACTCATTCTTCGAAATGGAAGTTATCCTCACGGAACAAGCTCATCGCAAGTCAGGACTGCATCGAGGCTTGTATAGATAATAAAGACTGACGTTCGCGCATTTCCCCATGGTCGTGAGTGATTGCAGAGCGGTGATTGTTTGTTTTGTTCACGGCTAGCACTCCCGCGAAACGTTTCCTAGGTCTTCTCTATAATTACATACCTGACAGTTCGCATTTACCGCTGCATTGTAATATATATAACGGCTTGTAGCGACCATCGTCGATTCCAGATGTTGTTTGACAAGGTTACGCCCAGTCGAATGACGAATTGATTCTTCCGAGGCCGCATGTGCAATAAATATATACAGCCTGATGGAAAAAAGAAAGAACATCGTTATCAAGCTTGCCCATAAGTTCAAACTCTGAACTGGAAGGAGAAATTGCAAGCTTTGTAACCTTTTCGTCGTGGCGGATGCGTGGCAGTCAAGAAGCCCCAAGAAATACATGCATGATTTCCGCGAAAGTCTACTTTATCTGAGAAACCCTCATCTGGCTCTTCATCAGACAATGAGATATCTTAGAGATCACCGCTTGTAGTGAGCTTACTTGTGATACTTCTGCGACGAATGTTCCTTACACGGACAAACTTCCATGTATCCCACTCAATGGTTCGAATTCTGCCTCGTGTTGTGTGGGTTTTCCGTGGATAAACCACATGATAAGATTGCCGCGAAAGTGACAGTTAGAAAGGATCGAGATGTTCCTGTATGCGCGGCGATTAAGCAAGAAGTGCATGTCGGCAATGGGCAAGACTGAGTGAAGACGCCGTTGTAGGTGGTGGTTGAAGCCAAAAGGGGCCAAACACGAGGCGTTGGTCGCCTTGCCTTTTCTGATCTTAACTTCCATCCACATTTCCTTATTGTACAGTGTACACGCCTTCCATCGCGTTTTTCGGCTAGATGCATTCCTAGGAACATAAATATTCCCTTTGTCTAAAAGAAAGGGCTCGTACACGCGCCTTTCAAGCGAGGTGATTTTACTTATCTTTTGAAATTTCTCCAACACAAGGCGACTAACAAATCGCTAGAGATATTTAGAAAGGTCCCACGCTGAAAGCACATGGCTACTAGCAGCCTCTCGGATACGATAGCACTGTATTGAGGGATATTCGGAAGTTCGTGAAGATAACCTTGTTGCAGCAAACAATGAACCAGACGACCTCATTCGGCTCGCAGGCGCCTCTGCCTGAAGGCAATATCACCGTTCATAATGTCTGTTTGCCTTTCCATGACAAGGATCGAATAGGGAAAAGGTGGACTGTTGAATGCTCCGCAGGCCGGGTGGCCAAGATATCGCCATCAAATGAGAACACAGATACGCCTGTTGCGCAGACTGGACCTTTCGAAGCCCCAACAGCGTCGTTAATTGACGGAACTAATAGCCTGCTGTTACCCTCGTGAGTCTGTTCTCTTTCAAATTACTGAAAATGGACTGAAGTTTCTTCAACTCGAGGCTATGTCATTCACACATCCATCTTGACAAGTGCTTCATTCTCGACCGATGTGGAGACTTGATCACCGGGTGGGTCGTTCGTGCACCCATTGTCCTGCTTGAAGTAATTACGCCTATACAGCGATTTCTCTGAGGCCATGAAAGTGACGAACCTTGCCAAGATGAACTTTCCCAATGACCTCGATGACCTTTATGCCCGAGGAGAACGAATTATCAGAGAAAGCGTCGAGTGCGGTGTGACGGCCATGCGGACGCATGTTGAGATCGACACCTCCGTCCAGTTCGCATGCCTTGAAGTAGCGCGAAATCTGAAGGAGAAGTATCACTCACAATGCGACGTGCAGATCGCCAGTACGTCACATCCCTCTTTCTAGCGTTGACGAAAATTAAAACGGGAATCCCACTACAGTCTTCGCTCAAGAAGCACTCTTTAGCTCGAAAGATGATCAGACGCCTGGCGAAAACTTCAATCTTCTCGCCCAAGCCGCGTCTTATCCTGCTGTTAGCGTCATCGGGTCCGCCCCATACGTAGAACCCAGCATCGAACAAGCTAAGAAGAATATTAAATTGGTCTTCGATGTTGCTGATGCTCGCGGCCTTCATCTCGTCGACTTCCACCTTGATTACAACCTTGATCCGACTTCCGAACCCCTCATCTACGAGGTAATCGCTGAGGCTAAATGCCGATACCAATGTGGACCGTTATCTGCGACCCTTTCTACGGAGAGCAAGCCGTCAGCTACTTCAACCCCGAACAGCGATCATACCCATACCTCCTTCCCTGCCAGACGCCCTTGCCCACACATCACCAATTGGGCATGCGACGCGCCTGCAATTATTTTCCTCTGATCAGTGGCGCGCACTCGCGGATAGCATTTCCGACCTCCCTATTACCTTGGTAGGCCTGCCTCAGTCCGATATGTACATGCAAGGACGTGCGTTCAACAACACGCCACTGGGTGCGCCGCGCAGCACGCTGCGTGCTCCCTACCTGGCGCATAAATATGGCGTCGAAGTCGCCATGTCGGTGAACAACGTCGAGAACGCATTCACGCCGCAAGGGTCTCTCGATCCTCTCTCACTCTGTACTTTTGGGGTCGGAATATTTCAGGCAGCGACACCGGAGGACATCCGTACACTTGCGGTAAGCTCATACCTTTTTTCATTGCTCCCCCAGATTGTGCTCTTTCATTGTGTCACCGGCTTCGGCCTTGCATATGCTCCCAGTGAGCGGCGGCCGGGCAGTTAATTATCAGCACGCCTTCTCTTTCCAGTCTTATTGAAATCCAGTGGCCTAACTGGATTCATCGCCATCTATTATTGCAATCGGGCGCTGATGACCTTCTCTTACCTCTCACACAGCGCTCTGTAACGCTCACTTCCCAGCGGGCAATTGGTCTCGGAGAGGAGGAAATCCCGAACGATCTTGTACTCAGCGTTGGAGATCCTGCCAACTTCCTGGTCCTTCACGGCAGGAAGACTTTGCAAAGCGCCATACTGCAGCCTTGTTCCGATAGGACGACGGTAAAAGCAGGTAAGCTCGTGGCGTATACACGGTGTACAAAGTGGTTGGCTAGTTGATTATATATTGTCCGTTTGCGACCTGGGCGGTGTTCAACAATAGACTTGATAGAACTAGAACTAGGCCTGATACAAAGGCACACAGCACTCGAAACTGCGGCCTGCAACATGTAATCGACAGGACGGGTCGGTGACGAGGATATCGGCCTCTGCCAATACCTAGAGCCGCCGAACGTATCTGCCCTTTCCCCCAAGACAATAAATTTTGTGTCTTGCCCTACTTTTTTTCAACGGTGTCGGCCTAATCATTTTTGGTCTAAAGTCGCTACCTTCTGGCACTAGACAGACACCTGTGTTCGGCGCTGGTCCTACTTGCTATCTTATCGTGTGAAAAGGTTTCTATCCACGCGCGCCGATATAACGGTGAAGTTAAACTGCAGAGAATTTTGCTTGATTTGTTCAGGCTGCCGCCAAAAGGAACTATTATACCCACAATCTCAAGAAAGTCGTACGGTATGATGAGAGGGGAGAAAGTGAAGCCGACGTGGAGACTACATAGGTCTCCATGACTGGGCGACTGCCAGGCGACGAGTTTATCACTCGACTTGAGATTTATGCAGATGCGCCACACACTTCTCTACATTGCGTAAACTCTGAACAAAGAGACAGATTCATGCAAAACTTTTGTCAAAAGCCCAATTATAATTCAATATATTACAACAGTTGAATTAAACAATCATGAATTAGAAATTTCTATCAATGCCTACAATGACGACCACGACAATCAGATCACATCCTCGCCCAAAGACTCGGGCAGGAGACATGAACATAAGGGACGTAGCCAGTTAAGTAACAAAAAGTGCCAACGATATACGCAGGATCTTAAAATACGGTTCGACGTGCCATCGCTGTCTCTCTGGGGAGAGTTTGCGTTGGTCGGCACATAAGCGCCCAGATATATCACAATAAGCGCCTAACATGTCGCGGCCTTCACGCACCACAATAACTCCTATTCTCTTCCTTATCCCTACCACTTCCCAAAATTCTGAATCAAAGTCAGCTAAATTTCGCAAGTAAAAAAAAAAGACGACTACATAGTACAAAGCGTAACGATCGACGGAAGCGCAAACCGCCCTTCGAGCGAGTTTAAATTCAAGTTAGCGGATGATGCCAAAAAAATATACTACATAAAGTAAGTCAGCAAATAAATTTAAGTAAGGTGGTAGGTAGGTAGGTTGGTAGGTAAGTAGGTAGGTGAGTGGGTGGGTGGGTGCAGTATGTACTATATATAAAGTATGCAGGGCGAGAAAGCAGCAAGAGGGCTAGTGCAGAACGATCATGAATAAAGATAAGGCGGTATCGTGCATGGTGGTGGCTTTTGGGTTTGGTGTGCAGGTGTATGTAAGTGGAAGCCTGAGAGACGCAGATGGAGCTGGAGGCGAGGCGATGTGCTAAGAGGGAGAGCTGAGCTCAGATGGATTGGGGATAGAATTTGTGGCCAAGTCGGCGGAATGCTTAGGGCGTGCGTGGTCTCAACAGCAAAGCGTGTCAGTTTTGAGGGCAAAAAAGAGGAAGCGCCCATGGGATGCTACAAGTGGTTGTGGGCGAGCGGCGGGGTAGAGCGACCACTAGAAGTGGGGCATGGCACAAAGCGGCAAAGGGCAATAAGGCGAAAAGGAACGATGCGAAAAAAAAAAAAAACAAAAGAAAGAAAGTCGATAGTTCATGTGGAGAAAGGGGAGGGGTATGTGCATGAAAAAGAGAATACATGGCAGAAAACATGAAAAAAAAGCATAAAAGACATATCGCGATGGGCGATGGGGCGATGGGCGATGGTGCAGTGGGTGCAGTGGTGCAAAGTATGCAGGTATCTATGGATATAAGGATGCATGGTGGTACAAATGGTGATGGTGGTGGATTGGAGTTGAATGAAATAAGCAAACGGAGAGGCGAAGGAGCGAGCGTCAAAGAATTCAGAGCGAGATGAGCGGCTAATAAGTAATGGGTCACAGCAGGGAGGGAAGGGGTATCCTAATCAAAACAGCAAAAAAGGCGAGAAGCAGCAAAGGTGCAAATGAAACCGAATGAAAGACGCAGAAATAAAGCGAACAACGCACACCCCGCTACACAACCGGCACCGCCAAAAGCGCACCCACAATCGCCACCGAAAACACCAACGCCACCACCATCGATCTAACCACAATCTCCCACTGCCCGCGCACCACCACCGGGCTCAGCACGCGCGCAAGCGGCACCGCAAACGCCGGCACGCTCCGCATCGCGCGCAGACGCTTCCACAGCGTCCTCTCCCTCGCCCTCTCCTTCAGCCCACTTCCGCTCCCACTCGATGCATCGTCCCCTGCCCCTCCTCCTACACCACTCGCACCCTTCTCGCTGAGGGTGCGCACATCCCCCGCCCGCGTCTTCTCCGACTCCGAGCTGCTTCGCACGCCCCCACCGCGCCCTCGTGTCTGGGACCAGTAGGGACTGCTCCGATGTGGAGCAGGACTCCCCCTCTCCTCGAGGTAGCCTGTTTGGAGCCGCCACCGCGCAAGCGAGCACCCGCGCTCCTGCATGCGCGCGATCATCCCCAGCAAACCGCGCGGTGCCTTCTCGTGCGCAGGCTCCGGCGGGCGCGGGAGCGACAGCGACAGGTGCGAGGTGTAGTTGTAGTCTGGGTGCAAGTACCCTGCCTGCGCTGGTGCTAGCACGGGCAACGCGTGGGCGGCGTGGGCGTGAGGGGCAAATGACCCCGCGCGCCGTGCGCGGTGGTTGGGATGCACGGGCAGCCCCTCGAAGTCGAACGGCGCGACCATCTGGTGCCGCGCGGGGAGGTGCACCGCGCGCGCGAGGACCTCCTCTTCGTCCTCTTCCACGCTCGCGGCGGCGGCGAGCGACACCCCGGCATCGAAGGGGTGGATGAACGTCGCGGTCGCAGTATATGACGTCGACGTCGTGGAGGGCGTCGGGCTCCCTGGGCCCGCACTACCGCCAACGAAAGGCGGTAGTGGATAGGACGGCTCCGGGGTCGGCGCTGTGCTTGTGTTCGACGGGTGCACAATGCGCGGCAGCGCGTCGATCGAATGCGTCCCCAGATCCACCGCCGAATCGTTGTTCTTATCCGCAAGCGCATCGTGCTGGCCCACGCCAGAGTTGTAATGGAGATCCTCCATCGACCCACCATTGGGCACGTACAAGTGCATAGAGTCCATATCCACAATCGAATCCGCATCATAGTATGCGGGGGAAATATGGATGTTTCCGTTCGTCTCTTCCGTTCCCTCGGCGGAGTACGCAGTGTTGCGCGAGGCAAAAGACGACACGGACGGTGCGCGCGCTACATGCTGCGCATGCACCTCCGCGGCGGTAGACTGCACGATTGGGCGGTACGTTGGTAGCATCTTGGGTTTGGATATAGGCGGACGCGCGAGCTCGAACTTGCGCAGTTGGCGCAGATCACCGAAGACGTACACGCCCAAACATATCCCGTTGAGGCTCGCAACCAGCACGGCCAAGCCCGTCCATAGACCTGGGAATGCGGCAAGGCGCGCCCAGCGTGGGGCGTGAAGCGCGAAGAGGACGGCGAGGGGAACGATGCCGCCGATGATGGTAAAGACGACGCCCGCGATGATGCCACATAGCACGCGGCGGTTACCGACGTTGTTGAGCTGTGCGTGGACGAAGCGGCGCAGAGACTCGTCGAGGGTGCGGTACGTGTCGAGCTCGACCTCGCGGAACGCATCTGGGGGCGGGTATGGCGGCGCGCTGGGGCGGTGAAAAGGGTCTAGCAGGGTGGAGGCGAGGTTGAGCTCGTACGCGGAGCCCGGGGTGAAGAAAGTCTGTTTTGCGCGTGCGTAGAACATGGCGAGATGGGAGGAGTAATGGGCCGATTGGTCGAGCGGGGGATGGGACGCGCGACTCTGGAAGGAGGTCTGGGACTGCCATTGGGTGTAGCGCTGCTTGTACTCGCGCAGCCAGAGGATAAAGTAACTGCGCGGCGTTAGGGTGCAATCAGCGGAGAAAAATAGAAGGAAAGACGCACAGATTTTCGGGGCTCATTTCGACGAAGAGAAGCCATTCCTAATACCTTGTCAGTCCACCATCTGATCACCAACAAACTCAAATCTACCTCGAAATCCTTGAGCCCTGAAAAAGGTCAGCGCGAACCAAGGAGGAGAAAGAAATAGCGTACCCAGCGGTGGCAGGTGCTGCCGATTCAGCACATCTTCGAGACGGACTTGGATGAGGGGCGTGACTGGGCGGCGCATTCAGCCGCCGATCGAAATAGAGAAGCGCGCTCACTGCTCACCTCCACACGAGCGCACCTTGCCTACCGCTGGGGGCGGGTTACAGAGCCGAAACTAGCGAACATCCTGATCAACAACAGAAGCCTGAGCATGTACGAACGGGCGGCTTACGGGGAGGGAGAGGACGGCCTTGAAGCCAACAGAGTACGTGCGGGGCTGGGTGATTGGATAGGGCGGGGGCACTGGGCGGGGCGGGGGCATGGTGTGGGGGGCAAAAGAGGAGGGAGAGCATCAGCGACGGATAATAAGGTCGAATGGAATGAGGCTGCTCAACGATTCCTTCGAACCGAACTAGCCCGATTTGGTTATACTAAGTAAGATTGGCCTCCCCATCGCCGCACGCCCCACCACAGGCGCCTATCCAAGATCCTCATCCACCTCTATTCGTACTTCTTCCTGCCCTCTACGGATCCCGGCCACGCCCCTGCCTTGCTGTGCAACCCCGACGGCTCCTTCTTCCTCGGACTTAGTCGACCATCGTGGCCCGTCGCGCGCCCCTACGAATCGCGCCTCAGCACCGCACAGGACAGCCATCCTCCCAGCCGAGCACGGCCGCAGGCGCATAACCAATCCACCCGTTAATATCATCCACCATTCACACTCGAGCTCATCATATGAATGAATGAATGAACGAACGAAAGGACTCGATTACAAACTCAATACGATAGACCCTTCGACAATATCAGGCTTCGCTGACAGCAGTCTCGCCAAAATTAAGCTTCCTTTCAATTCTTCCTGTGCGCTCCTGCGCTATATTTACCCCTCGCCGCAAGGCAGGCTGGGGTCTTCGAATTCTCCAAGACAGCCTGGGTGATTCAGATACCATCGTGTATTCCAGTCAGCAAGCAGGCGGCATCTGTCATGATCATTCCTCAGCTGTGCATGCCACTCTCCATCGAAAATATGGAAGATGAAATTGGGGAGTGGGAGACAACATTTTCAGTTCATCCACTGGCCAGCGATTATTTTTTAGCCCTGATGAAGAGATGCTCTGTTCTTTCCTTCTGCTCGCCCTGCACAAAATTCCAATGCGCGCACCAAATCATACAACTCACCACCCACCTCTCAGATGACTCTCATACCGTGACCATCGACCCCATCATGTCAATGCCAGTGTCTGATAAACCTACGCGCTCGCACACCCCACGTTACGGGAGGTACATATAAACATACCTAGACGGCCACCCTATCACAACTCAAAGCAATCAACAGTCCAAACGAACCGCCGATACAAAAATTCCGGAGACAAATTGATGTTCAGCCTCAGCGAATCAAAAACAAAACTGCATGATCACCGGACCCCTCCTTGCCCATGTCTACCATTGGTCTACCAATAAGCGCTCTATCATTTATCAGTACTTATGGATGTTATTTACCAAATTCTTTCGCTTGCCCCGAGATGAACCATCTGTTGATCGTCGAGCACGAACTGCACGAATACATCGCATTGACAAAACTCCCAGCCGAAGGGGTTTATTAGGAAGGAATTTCAAAAAACGGGGAGCCCGAAATTGAAATTGAAAATTCTATTAACCTGCTGCTCGTCTTCAAGCTTCTAGTACTATCATAAAACAGTGACGGCTCCGTTGAGCCCGTTGAACCGTTAAACCGTTGACAGAACGTCCAAGCTAGAAGTCGGACGCCGCGCCCCACCCCCACCTCCCTGACAAATGACATCCACTGGCATTCGAACTTCGCGTGGCCAGACTGTTAGCTTTTTAGCCTTAGCCTTTAGCGTGGTCCAACGTGTCGAAGCGGCACGGAAGCTTCGACGTCGACAGCAGCTGCGCTACCGACAGGATATGCCCAAACACCACTTCTTGATATTGTCACAAACGCCAGAATATTCTTCGGATTCAGAGTCGCTCCGACTCGCTGCATGATCCAACCATCCATTCCCTGATTCTGACTGATTCTGACTTAGAGACTCTGGATCTGAAAGCCTCTCGGTCCTACCCAACACCCTATCTGATGCGGTTTCATGGTTGGCCACCCAAGCACCGAGCGCCTATTTCTACAAAACCAAAATTGTACGTAGCGCCAGCGCATCCAACGACACTAACCCGTCCACCCCGGCCCCCCTGGACGATACCTCGTGTCCCGTCACCGGGGGCGGCGCAATTGACGCTGACGCCTGGGAGGCACGAACGTGAAAGAGGCGCTGGATTGTACATGTAATCCCCAAGGCGCAACGCACATGGGATAATTGAGCGTGATGGGGAGGTTGACAAGGTGAATTAAAAGGCAGTTTAGGCGCCGGTGAGTTACAGTGGCCGTATCTGTGGCGTTGCGGTATCTTGATAAGTTGATTGTATGTATACACAGCAGAACTGGTCTGAATCGCTGGACAAATGGTCGAATGGATTGTGAAATGAATTGCCAGTGAGAGCGGATTCAGCCCAAGTTCTTCCACTGTTACTATTGTTGGCGATGGAAACGCGCTGCAGCACGAACGCGTTCTCGCCCAAGGGCCACAATTTGGCGACGCAAAATTGGTTTGCCCCTTTCAATGACTCTTGTGCGCATGATACGACAGTTGGGGTTTAAAAGCTTCCTAATTCCACAGCTTCTGGGGCTTAAGCGCTTAAGCTCCCCGACGCTACTAGTCTTTTATGGATGCATATAATCCCACCCGAAATTTGGATCGTGATACCTCCAGCAAGGAGCAGTACATTTGTGGACGAAAAAAACGCCGATTTCAAAGGATCTTTTTGGATGCCGTCTTCCGCAGGAATTGATCAGAATAGGTGGAGAAAAGGCGACAGTCCCGAAACCGTGTCGCGTCAAATGGAACGAGTGCATACACGCTCAGTGTCCCGCCAATAACTCTAATATACACCCTCCCAAGGGCGCCGTGGCCCGTCAAACGCTCTCACCTATAAATACCGCCAAAAATCACCGAACCAAGGTATCGGGCGCGAGCTCTATTCAAGCTCTATTGTAGCTCAGCGCGTCGTCGTCGGAACAGCTCCAAGCCAGTCCTAATATGGCGCCCATACGATGAGGTCGGGCAGGGGGAGCGCTGCGGCCCAGTTCAGAACTTATCATTTTATCGTGTTAAGCCGAATATAATAGCATTGGGGGCATTTTACGCAGGCGATTTGGAGGGGTATTGCGTGCCCCACCCTTGTGCGGCAATTCGCGAAGCTGGCGGTTGCACCACCGCTATGCGGGGGCGGCGCTGGCTTCTGACGTACGACGTCATGTCGGTGGATTTGGAGATTGTGCCAGCTCAGAGGGGATCTACTTTGAATTGTCTACAAGTACCGCTAGCGGCGCAGTGCTCCTTGCAGCTTAACGGCGGCTTTCCATCCTATAATTATTAACGACAGCGTACATTGGACACGGAGGATGTACCGCATATACGGGCGCTGCGCAGGTTATCAAATTCAGAGCACAAATTCCCATAAACCCGAATTATATTGGTAGGCACCAGCAAAAATATCAATCTTCGAATTCTCTTGTGTTAGAAATGATCCTACTCACGAACGAAAGTTAAATGGAGCAAAGAGAAATCTAGAAGGTGCTCTGAAGGTCAGTCGCATTGTAGTGATAAGATGAGGGAGAGGTTTGGACAGGTTGACAGACGGATTGGAAGATGATTTTGTTGAATTCAAACTTGAAGATCTATTTATTCTGCCTTCCGTGTACACACACAATGGGTGGGAATTTTTGATTATCTCTTTGCGGAGGTCCGAAAAAGGATGCTATTGGGTGGTCATTTGTTGACTATAGACTTCAAATGCATTTCTCCGATAAACCAGCCATCTTAGCTAGCAAGCATCACAAGGAGAATTGCGAAGAAGTGATTTCTCCCATTATCGGCAGTATATATCCTCCGTGTATTGTGCATTACTTATAATAATAATCATACACCAACTTGGCGAATCAATCGGTCATCTGCTGCGCCCGAAGCACAAAATAGACGCTGGAAATAACACAATCAGGCTTCTCTGAATTGTACTTATTCTTGTCGCTTTCTGCTGGCCCACTATGGTTTGGGCACGGAGGCAGAATACGGTTGCGTGCGTGGTACAAACGCGTCTTATAATTGGCAGCAGGGCGTCACGCCTTGCGTCGATAGTTCTCTGAAAGTATATATTGGCGATAAGGCGCGGTCCCGGTCCAGGATGATAAGTTGGAGGATCCGGAATTTCTTGCTATCTTAATATTATCGCAGTTGATTAGCTGTCTCCAATGCAGCCAGTCTGTCCCAACTCTCAAATGTGTGCCAAGGTAATCAGAAAGGCTCTCGATTGGAACATCACTCAATTCGGTCAAATGGCAATTGTACTCGACTATGAGGAAGTTCTTGGGACAGATTGAAAATCGTTATATACTAGCTTGCTGATATCCCCAGTCACCCTTCCTTTGGAAAAGCTTGAAACCTTGTTCAATTGTTCATCAAGAAACTCTCTACTTCCGGTCTACCACAATGCATAGCTGAGTCGAGCTGTCGCATAAGGTTTTTGGGAAAGCCTTACGAAATGATGCAACTCTCATGGAAAACTTGAATGTATTTAAATGGGGGATGAGGAAACCAAACGCTGTATGATAACCGTCCAAGTCCAATATGGGATTCCCAAAAATTATGATTCCTGTTGTCGTGTGGCCGTTGACATGCCTATACCTATAGTGAATGAATCTTCTGAAATATGTTTATCGGACACGCGCAAGCCGTTCAATTCTGAACATGCTTTTATCCATCAAAGGTGGCCTGTACTCTGCAATGAAGAACAGCCGTTATTCGCTCTACCAATGAATAGTTTAATTAATCATTCAAGCTGCAGCAAAATTTGTTCACACAAGCCTCGACGCACCCTCTCGGTTCTCGGATGTCGGATGGAACATCCGGCCAAGAGCTTACACAATGCACTCCTTTGCGGTTCATTAACGTTCATTAATAACATGGTATGAATACCTATCATTCTTCTCGTGTTTGTGAATGAGTGGTGTGAGTCTGCGACGTTGACGACAGGCTGAAAGCTGAAATATTGCGAGAATTCGTGACCTAAAATGACAGGATTTATATTTTAACCACAGGCCTCAAGGCAGCAGGCATTGGCACTTGATCAGAAGAAACAATCGTTTAAAGAAACCTGACGAGCACAGGAGACTTTATTTCCCCATTCTCAGGATGTCATCTCAGGCCGCAGGCTGAGTTTGATCGGCGTACGAGTGACTGTGAGAAATTACCTTACTATTTTGCCTTCCGTGGTTCCGTTCAAAGATATAAGGTATAGAGAAGACCAACACTTACCACCACTCCCATCGTTGACCTTCTTCACTTCGTTTTTATCGTGTTGGCGCGCCGTATGTCACCAGCGCTGTATACAGTAAAAAGTGTGGCGCACGATCATTGTGGCGTTCCCATCTTAGCCGATTGTGCGCCATTGATCGCGCCTTGACATAAATGGTAAGGCCAGAAACACAGCGAATAACCATGCAAAGGCCATGCAAGTACTAGCAATCAGGACATATGTTACCTAACGCCGTGTTCGCTAGCCTCTCTATTGGTGCGGTGCCGGCCCAGCGACTACAATTGAGGTTAGTAAAGCCAAAGAGTGACGCAAAGGTGTTGAACGCATTTCACATTATTTCTAAGGGGCATTTCTCGTCTGCTAAGAGAGGGTTCGACCACCGCAAAGCTGAGCAAATTTCAAAGCTCGTCGTGATAGAGAGGATAGTGATTCATTTATCAAGGTAGCCAGCTCTACAAAACACAAAAAACAAAGGGGACTAACACATAAGAATCCACAGCATAGAAATCACGTTCTGGGTGTTGCTCCAGTTTGGATTGCGCGCATATGTAATCCCAGATTGCGAGTCTTGTAGATAGTTTACAGCAAAAAGCGAGGGATAGGAGGGCTACACAGAGAAACCAAGAACGTCGTGACTATGAAATGACAGCAAAGGAAATACAGTGTAAATGATACAAACGTCGAGAGATCGTTATATCTGTGGCAGTCCTGTCATGGCCGAAGTCGATTTCCTAAGACTGTGGATAGAAGGAATCGATCCCTGTTTGTGAATCCGTCGCAGCCCGCAATCGATACGTCCCGCAAGGTATGCGTAGGGCGTTCTCTATCCGTCCAATGGACACGCTCGGTCAGGGAATCGACGATTGCTTTGCCGCTTAGCCGCTGACAATTTGTCAGCTTGAGTTTGCGGAGGCGGGGTAACCGCAACACTATTGAATCCTTTGTGGGGGAGTAGTAGGGGCGAAAAAGGTCTATGACCTTGTCCGACATGTCGGATGCGACAATATGAAAATCCTCGAGGTTGTGCAGCCTATCAAAGACGTATTTGAAGTCCTTTGTCCGCATGTCGCAGAAGTCCATCTCGAGCACACGAATCGGAGGGTGCGACCGATTAATCAGCGTCCGAAGGCCCATTCCCGTGGCTTGATCGCTCGATGGTGATTGCGAGAAGTCGTGGGCTTCGTCTTCGCTATCTCCATCGTCGTGGTATTGCGTCATTAATTGGAAGTCGACATTGAGATGCGATAGGTAAAGATTTTGGAGGCGGGGTGTATGAAGTGATGAAAGAAGGGCACGAGCGAAACAGGTGCTTTTGAGATGCAATGTCATGAGGTTTTGCAAATTCACGAGAGGGAGTGGGTCACGTATCGGATTGTCGTGTGGCCAACCAGACAGGAAGAAAGATTCCAACTCCGGACAGGCCGTCAGGAATGCCAAAATCTCACTTGGTTGGGTGTGTAAACCTGTTTGGCCCCCTTCTGCTATTGTAACATGCACAAAGCGCAGCGAAGGAAGGAGTCGTGGGGATGGAAGTTTTGCAATCCACAAATTCATGGCGTATGTGGATACATCGTCCGGGCTGATGGGCGAGAAGGTAATTCTAGACTCATCGTCGTCCCATTCATCTTGATCATTGTCGTGCAAGCAGAGATGGAGGTGGGTCAACGTATCTGGTGTAAGTTTGAACTCGGGGGACAAGAGTTCGTCATCATTATTGCCAGCGAGGCGGAACGATCGCCAGCGGTCAACAGATGACAAAAGTGGAGAGACGAGTGGAAGAATGGCCTGTGGATCTACGACTTTGAGTTCGATATCGTATTTGAACGGCTGAGATTTTGACGTCCATAGCGCAGCTTGTTGTTGAGTGAGCATGGTGCCATATGCGTCGTTGAGATGGATCGTCTGCCACAACCGAGGGGACGAGTCCACAATCGTATGCCACCACTTGCAAACTTCGCGCAGGGTTAACGGAGCCAGACGCTCGTTGACCACGCAATACGCAAAGATCTCGATCAGCAGTTCAGGTGGCAAGATGAGGATAGGCGCCGACATGGAATCGCCGTAGACGGACGAGTAGGAGTGCTGGGTTGGGCTGAGAGGCGTGCCATGCATGGCGGAGGAAGAAGGCGAGGGAGGTCAGGGGCGAGTGGTGGATGTGGGGAAGGCAAGTGCGGGGGCAAACACGGGACGGAGAATACCCAGCGGGCGTGGGAAGAAATCGCCAACGCTCAGTGGATAGCCTCAAGCTGCTGGCTTCCATCTTCCTGCGTTTATGCGGTCTGGCCCACGATCAAATTCCCAACACCTCCAACTATACGAACCCAAGTTTATCACTGACCATGAGACGGGGCGACGGCTATCGCGAATTCGATGATGGGAATGGGTTACTGGATCGAGGAGTGATCAAAATAGGGTAGAAAGCTGGGCTAGCCAGCAACGGGTGTATTGTCCACGTAGATTGTCTCATCCGAGGTCGTCATCTGAGACGACGATGGGCAGTATGCATTTTAGGGCGACCATACGCGCAGAAAGAACCCATGGCTGACTAATCGTCGCGCGTTTTGATCCTGCTGTACAGTTCTGCGGGAATTGCCGAAGCCCCCAGCGGAGCACGCCCAACGACCAAAAGAGATACACACAAAGTCGTCAACGTCGTCAACGCCCGCCCCCGCGTCTCTCTCCTCAAGAAAAATCATATCAACATGCCGGGAGTCCGAGACGTCAGGTTAGACGCTGCCAGAATGCCCCCCGACAGCACGAAATACTGATCTTTATTGCTCAAACATCTTCAGCGCTGATGAATTCATCACTGCCTATGCTTCCCATCTGAAGCGCTCCGGAAAGCTGGAGGTCCCTGCTTGGGTCGACCTCGTCAAAACTGGCTCGTTCAAGGAGCTCGCACCCTATGATCCCGATTGGTACTATGTCCGCGCAGGTGCGTACTTCGAACCTATGTTCGTGCAATTTGTTCTTGATATATGATTATCCGCACTCCAGCTGCCGTTGCTCGTCACATCTACCTCCGCAAAGATGTTGGAATTGGGGCTCTTACAAAGCTACACGGTGGACGTAACCGCCGCGGCAACCGTCCTTCCCATCATGCCGATGCCTCCGCCTCGGTCCAACGCAAGATTTGCCAATCCCTGGAGAAGATTGGTGTGCTAGAGCAGACTGGAAACGGTGGACGGAGAATTTCGCAAGACGGCCAACGTGATTTGGACCGAATTGCCACCGCTGTCGTTGAGGAGATCAAGGCTAAGGAGGAGGAAGATGAGGAGGAGGAGGAAGAGGAGGAAGAGGATGACGAGTAAAGGATGCCAGCCTTGACGTCTGCTACCCCCTCGTATGATCTTGCATGTTCTATCTCTTCACTGTATGCAGCATGCCCACCCGCTAAAATCATGGTTTTTTTTGACGCTTCCATGTATGTGCCTACTTCTTTGGCATTTTGGCATACGATCCATCCTGTCTAGATATTTATGGTGACCTACCCCGAGAACAAGAAATTCAAACATCATTTATTGAGCAAAAGATTGCCGGAGCAGTTCTGTCTGGATTTCTGAGATGTTCATTGCTTTAGGTTTACCCAATTCGGCGTGTTTGCATCACTCAGAGACTATTCTGATCGCAAGGTGTTGTCGCTCCTAAAGTACCTCTTCAAGCGCTGAACTTGGCTTAGGTCCTTCACAAACGTGCTACCGTCTGCTTGCTGGTGCGTGGCTAATGCGTGCCTTCTGCACAATAGTTTTAATGTGAGGGGATCATACACCAGTGGGATGAAGGTCGCTAAGGGTCACGTTTTGGCAACAAATCACTGAGTCACTGACATCAGCTTCTGAGAAGGACCATTTTTCTATGTAATCATTTCCGCAATATTTGACTTTCCTCGCGGTTTGCCTGTCCTCGGAGCAGGGGCCGATAAATACAATGTGGTCCCACACACGCGCACCTTAAGTTCTAGGCGCTTCCACAGCTCTTGACTCTTTCACCTTTGTGCCGCATCCTTGTCTCATATACCGCAACCACCATGCCTTACCAAACCCTCATTGGAAAGACTGCGCCTGCCTTCACCCTCAAGAACTACGACGGGGAATTCTTCTCTTTCACGCCGGGTGAGAAGGGCGTGCCGACTGTGCTGTTCTTCTACCCAGAGTCAGGTGTGTTTTCATCGTTTGTCGAAATTAAAAGGTTGTCTAACAATTCGCCAGGCTCCTTTGGATGCACGAAGGAGGCTTGCCAGTTCAGAGATGCCATCGCCACGAAGGACACGTTCAAAGCGGGAAGTGTCCAAATCATTGGCATCAGCCCGGACTCGGTCGAGAAACAGAAGAAGTTCGTCGAGAAGGAGAAGCTGACCGTAAGCACAGTTTCCTTCCACCTTCCTGAAGATGCTCAAGCTTCATTGAACTGCAGTATCCCGTTCTCAGCGACACTACTAAGGAGGTGTTCAAGGCATACTCCGTCGGCAGAGGCATTCTCGGTCTTCTCCCCGTTTCGCGTGTCACTTATGTCGTTGACAAGAAAGGCGTTGTCCGGTAAGTCTATTCAACAGGAGCTATGATTGGCGAAGAATGGCTAATTGATCCTGTCAACGTCAGAGATGCATTGGACGCTACGATTAATTACGGAGCACACTCAAAGTTCGTCGAGAAATGGCTGAACAAGCTTGATGCCGAAGAGAAGGCTGCTGCTGCGAAGGAGACCCCAGCTGCGGCTGACACCGTCGAGGTACCCACCACTGATGCACCCATCATCGAGGCACCCACGACCGATGCCCCCGCTGAGGTTGCACCTGCTGCTACTACTACTGCATGAGCTTCAAGTCTCGGTGTACACTGTACAGAGGTCTTATCTTTCAGCCCTGAATACCCTACATCAGGCGGTCGCTCGTTTTCTTTTACTTTCTTCCTTTTCATTCTCTCAACTAAACCTACTTAATCTTTTACGAATGTTACGACTAGTTACCCTTTCTTTCCTTTTCCAACGACCGCGTGCATTTGTACCATACGTAGGTCCCCATCGACAGTCAATTACATGCAGACGTTATACCTTGAGTTCGACTTGGCAAGCTTTCTTGGAGGCTTCGCCCTACGCCTACATTATTGTACAGGTGTGTTTCACATCAGTTAACTGAAGACGCGACTGAGTATGCAGAGGTATGCCTAGGTATGCAGCTGTAAAAGCTATATGTCATCGATGGCCGAGACAAAGTACAATTACACACGGCGGAGATGCCCCTTGCTTTCCCCATACAGCCGCATGTTCCCGTTCTCGCAAAATCACGCTCCAATGACTTTTTTTGACCATATCTGACTGACTCTCTCCAGCAGACGCACACTCTCTACTTGCTCATTGCCAACCAAGCTCTCTCATAAAAGTCCTGCTAGGCCAGGTCTGCTTTGCACCAACACAACCGTAGCTTCAGCTCAAGCGCCCGGCGCAGTTGTGGCACGAAGAACCGACAGGCCCATTTGAAATCACTCTCTGATCTGCTTACAATCTCCCGCCGGATCTCGCGGTAGCCGGTACATAGTACGAGTACATAGTGCTACTTTCTCTCTGCCTTTCCCCATCCAAGCCTCCCCGAACCCGAACCGACACGATGCCTCAGCTCACCACGGCGCTAACGAAGATGCTTGGGATTCGCGTGTATGTGCTGTCTTTTCTGTTAGTTTGTAGGGGTTGACTGAGTTTTTTTTTTTGGTGTGCAGCCCCGTTATTCAAGGAGGAATGCAATGGTAGTTGTGGTTTCTTTGCTGGCTCGGGTCTGAGGGGATGATGGTGTGCTTAGCATGTCTGTGTTCATAGGGTTGGAGTGCCGCGACTCGCTGCTGCCGTTTCTGAGGCCGGAGGACTAGGTGCGTCGTCGTTCATTCATGTTCTCCTGGTTGAATGCTGACCATCCAATACTCTTTTGGCCCTGTTACAGGCATCTTGACTGCCCTGACTCAACCCAACCCCGACGCTCTGCGTCAAGCCATCCGCGAGACCCGCAAACTAACTTCAAAGCCGTTCGGCGTGAATATCACGCTCCTTCCGAGCATCAACCCACCTGACTACGAAGGCTACGCCCGTGCGGCGGTGGAAGAGGGCGTCAAGATTTTTGAGACGGCGGGAAATAACCGTACGTGGCTCCATTAATTCTGTCTGCCCTACGAGAGGGAAATGGGAAGGCTAATGTATTGTAATTTGTTAAGCGGGACCGCTCATCAAGTATTTCAAGAGCCAGGGATGTATTGTGGTGCATAAGTGCACTACTATCCGACATGCGAAGGTAAGATTTCATTTTTGCGGTGAATAATTCGAAGGGCTAACATTTACTTGCTTATTGAAATAGAGCGCCGAAAAACTTGGAGTTGATTTGTTGAGCATTGACGGCTTCGAATGTATGTCTCACTACTCTTTCTTTGAGCCTGTCTCTTTAACACGGAAGCTGAAAGGTGCTGGCCATCCTGGAGAGGATGACATTGGTGGCTTGGTCTTGGTATGTTTTTTATGTATGATGGAAAACTTTCGAGAGTTAATAGTTCTTTGTAGATGGCACGCGCAATCAAGGAATTGAATGTGCCCTTTGTCGCTTCGGGAGGTATCGCAGATGCTAGGGGTTTAGCTGCTGCTTTGGCTTTGGGAGCCGTGGTGAGTATTCTTGATCATAATGCGCTTTGTCCGGGCTTACGTTCTATTTATCAGGGCGCTAACATGGGCACGCGCTTCATGTGTACCGTCGAGTCGTAAGTATACTTTTGACACTGAACATCTATTGAACAATACTAACGCACATTCAGACCCATCCACCAAAATATCAAGGACAAAATTGTCGCTTCCTCCGAACGCGACACCATCCACATCTTCCGCACGCTGCACAACACCGCTCGCGTATACAAGAACAAAGTTGCGATGGAAGTCGTTGCCATTGAAAAGCGGGGCAATGCCAAGTTCGAGGACATCCGGGAACTTGTCTCCGGCGCACGGGGGCGGCAGGTGTACGAGAAGGGCGATCCTGATGCGGGCATCTGGAGCGCTGGTATTGCGGTTGGGCTGATTAATGACGTGCCTACCTGCGAGGAGCTGCTAAGGCGCCTGGAGAGGGAGGTAACTGGGATCATCGGTGGGCTGCAGAGCGTTGTTGCATCGCCTGATGCAAAGGCGAAGCTGTAGTATATGTATCCGATATCTATGGCATCTGTATCAATCTAGCATGTGGATTTGAAAGATCCGGCAATGTTTCCGCAGATGCGGCTGCTTTGATAGACCATTGCTCTCACCGAGGGCGAACTCGGCGCCGAGTGGCGTCCATGCAGAACAAATTTATCGACGCGTCGACGCGTCTTGGACACGATGTCAACGTTGAGTGCACAATTCCTGGGAAGATGGATGGAATGGAGGCAGAAAACCGAGGTAACCGGGGGATCGTGTCTGGAGTCTGGACGTGACTGGTCTCGTGATCGTGTTGGGGGCATGTGGTGGGACCCCGAGGGCTGCTGGCGGGTGCCGAGGGTCGCGGCAGCCGTATATAGTGCGGTGGCCGGGGGCGGGACCGCATCGTGGTGTTGGTTGAGTTGTGTTGATATTTCTTTTGCATTTGCTTTGTCTGCTTGCTGTCCTCTTTGCTTTCGTCGCTGTCGTTTTCGTTCTCTTCACCATGTCTCTCAGTCCCTCCATGTCGCCTCCGCGAACCCCCGACGATAATCGCACCGCGGCTCGCTCAAAGTCCACCTCCCCGGCCACAGACGAGGAGTCTATCATCGACGACCTCTCTTTTGACTACATATACGACCAGGAGGGAAACCTCGTCCGTCTCTCCAAGGGCTCCTCCTCAAAATCAAACCACTCATCACCGCCCACGCCGCAAGATACTTCCCTCCAACCGGATCCTCCGCGGAAACCACCATCACCAGATATACTCGCGTCACCTATTACTGGTAGTAGAACTTCATTGGCCCGTTCGGAAAGCGCGTTTCCCATTCTCTCTGGTACTGGAGCCGGTTCATCGTCAACAGCACAGAATGATAAGCCCGCTCGATCATTCCAAAGGGCCGCGTCGGGCCCTGTTCAACCCACCCCTTCCTATCTGGCCCCTACAGCTTCTTCACTTTCCAAGCCACGCGTTGGACTACGTCGGACGACGCTGGAAGATGCTCGTGAACGGGTTGACTCCATGGGCGCATTGCGGGTGAGGCAGACCCTCGAAACGAATGCCAACGTCTATGCACTGCAGGAAGAAAAGGAGAACATCAGTGAAACGGACGACCATCCTTATATACAAGCGGTGTCGGTGGTACCCAAGCAGCGGAACTCGCCTCCGCCTCCGCTAGCGACGCGTTCACTCTCGTCTGCATCTGCACGCCTGCCATCTGCACGAGCGGCCTATCTAGCCAATGGTGCAAGTAGTGCCAATGGGAGGCCACTCGCCGAAGTTCCTGCCCAACGCGCATCTTACGGCCGTCAGATCCTGCCTACCGCCAATCGTGCTGGCCGTATCATGAAATCCAGCTCGGGTTCCAAGTACAGTGCAGCAAGTGCGGTTAATTATGACCGCATTTCCGAGGTGGACCACAGCGAAAACGAGGCAGGTGGTGGACGTTATTCGCCCATGACCGTTCAGACTGCCGGAGACGAGACCGAGCCTGAAGACGAACCTCCAACTGCTATTGATCCCGCCAACGTGCCCTTACCATCAACCTCCGCGTCGGCAATTGGGCCAACACGCGTCAGAACGCACACCACTTCAAATGTCAATGTGAATGTAGTAATTCCAGCATCCACCCTTTCCCTATCCGGAAGTACCCGGCCAAGAAGGTCTGCAAGCTTAAGCGACGCCTTGAGTAAGTTTCTTGGGTTCTTTGAGCTTCAAGCCGTGTTTGACGCGTCCATTAGCTAATGATGAGTACCAACTTCAAGTGCAACACCAATATCAGAACTCAAATTCACGACCCGGTACTAGCCTTGGTAAATTTATATTTTTACTGTTAAACAGGCGTGCTGATTCAAGAATCAGGCTTAAATGCCGACAACAATAATACTGCAGGGGCTCGCAGAGTTACTACTCAAGAGCGAGAAAGACAAGACATGGAAGCGCGAGCCGAATACAAGAGTGAATACCTTGATTTATTTCATCTTAGCATATCTTAATCTTTCGCAGAATACCGCGCACAAGACGAACAAGAGGGCCATTTTCATAAGCCACAACAATCTCCATCGCCCACGCACAATCAACAACTACAGCCCTCGAGAGCGACGTATGCACACAAACGACGCGACTCCGACACTCTTCGTAGTTACAATCCTCCGAATTCAGCAACATCTCTAGGCTCGCCAACTATTGTTGAAGCGCACCGAGCATCTCCGCCGCTTGCGTCGTCGAGACTCCAGGTGCGGTATTCACCGCAGGGTGCGGCAATGAAGGGTCGTATATCTCCAACCACGAAAGGCCGCTCATCCCCGTCAGCTGCGGCGCGGGGGCGGCTTTCACCTGCTGTCGTTGGCAGAGAGCATCGGCGGAGTCCGACGGCGCCTGAGCAGCCAACGACGAGCGGTGGGATGCGTGATACGGGCGCGCCTGCGAACCCTGTGGGCAAGACGTGGGCGGGTTCGGGTGCTGCTGATCGAGAAGAGGGATATGAGTATGGCGCCGCTGCTGCTGCTGGTGATCGGGAACGGGAACGAGAGAGGGAAAGAGACAGGGAAAGAGAAAAGGAACGTGAAAGGGAGAAGGAACGAGAGCGAGAGAGGAGGGGGCATCAGACACATTTGTCATTGCAGCATGCATCTCAGCAGCCGTATTCGCAGTCGGCACCATCGTTGCCTAATCCTTTACAGACTGCACCAGCCCAACTTAATCGACATATAGTTGTCAGTATTCTTTATTGCTTTAAAATGTTATCAAACATAGCTCATTTTTTATTATCTATAGGTCAACAAGAAAGCCTATGCGCGTCTCGACATGATAGGCAAAGGCGGCTCCTCGCGCGTCTTCCGCGTGCTCAACCACGCGAATGAGCTGTACGCCATCAAGCGCGTCTCGCTGGATAAGACGGACACGGAGACGATGAGTGGTTACATGAATGAGATTGCGCTGCTGAAGCGGCTCGAGGGTAACAGCCGGATCATCCGCCTCATTGATAGCGAGGTCAAGCCGGGCCCTGGGGGCAGCAAGGGCCACTTGCTCCTTGTGATGGAGTGTGGAGAGATTGATTTAGCGCGGTTGTTGCAGGAGCAGATGAAGGAGCCGGTGAATATGGTTTGGGTCGCATACTATTGGCAGCAGGTGCGTTTTGGATAGGACATCGGTTGTCCGCTGAATTATGCTGAATTTTTGGCCGTTCCTTCTCGACTAGATGCTCCAAGCTGTGCATGTTATTCACGAAGAGAAGATCGTGCACTCGGACTTGAAGCCTGCTAACTTTGTATTGGTTCGTGGTCAGTTGAAGCTGATCGATTTCGGTATTGCGAACGCTATCGCAAACGACACGACTAATATTCAGAGAGACCACCAAGTACGTAGCATTGCTAATTTTTACATTACATTTCACCTTATTTGTTATTGTAGATCGGTACAGTCAACTATATGAGTCCGGAAGCCATCGAACTGCCCGATGGCATGCGGCGACTCAAAGTTGGGCGACCTTCAGATGTCTGGTCGCTAGGGTGCATTCTCTACCAGATGGTATACGGCCACCCGCCCTTCCAGCACCTCTCGGTGTACCAGAAAATGAAAGCCATCCCCGATCTGACGCATGTTATTGACTTCGCCGAATACGCCGCTCCTATCATACCGTCACCGCGCAGCTCGACGTCGGGTGGTCAGGTGGAGCCGCCGAAAAAGCTAGATCACTTGAAGCAGCGCGTACGGAAGGACGTGATCATGAGCATGAAGAGCTGTCTGTGTCGGAACCCGAAGGAGCGGGCGACGATTCCGGATTTGTTGAATGATGGGTGGTTGGCATTGCAAGATCGTGAGTGGCCTGGCCCTACGTGTCAAACTATGATGTTAAGATTATGAACGAATATTTCTAGGCGAGGAACTTGCACCACCGGCCCCTACCAAAGATTGCCTCAAGCCAGACGAAACTATTATCAATCCGTATTATATGCGGCAACTCCTTGAATATGGTATCAGGTTGGCACCGAATGTCAACCTTGACGACGTCAACAGTGCCGAAAATCTACTGAAAGAGGCGGAGGTTCGCTCAATTTTTATAGATTTTGGTCAAACATATGCTGATAGGTGCATCCTTTGCAGCGCCTCGTTTCAGAACTCAAATTACTCCAACATCACTGAGTGCAGACGAAAAAATCTGTTGTTTATCATGTCCAACCAACTCATGTCCCTCATTTCGAAATCATAGAACAAATAATTTCTCACTCGAACGCTTGTCTTGTCTCATTCATCGCTATGTCATACTTTGTAGGCCATACCCTTGCTCGACGCGCATAGTATCGCGTCGGGTCGGCCATGCCTGCTGTGTTATGTGCTTTGTATTTCCATCAACCCCCAACATGTATGAACTTCTGCATTTTTCTTTCATTCCCTAACCCTTGTCCATTTTTCTACAACTTACAAGGATACACGCTTGTATAGCCCACAGTCCGTTTCTAACCCCACACCCTTCAAAATTCGAAGTCGTCGACACCTTGTGCGTTTATTCCATCCTTCGGTCGTCCTTTGCTCTCCCTCCTATGGTACACTATGGTACATATCACTCGTTCATTTCTATCGTATGGTTCTGTTGGTTTATGCTCCTGCTATTTGTTCTATCTCACACCTGTCCTGCAGCCATCCTCGCTCTTTGGCCTCTGTATTTTTTTTCCGCTATGCCAACCAGCGCTTGTTTAGGATGTCCATATGTTTCTTTTGCGATTCCGCACCTTGCAAGATCCTTCCTTCTAATTTCAAACGCATGTTTTTCTACTCTCTTGTACACATATATCCCCTCCATCGTTTTCGTTGCATCAATTCCTATATTTTTCGCCTTGAACACAGTAAATCAGTGTCTACACCTGTGTTCCCTCAACGATTGAATACAACGTATTTATTCGAACCCCAGTCCTTGAGGCTTGGACTGCGTGGACTGAAGACTCATTGAGTATGTGGGCAAGATAATTATATGACAGCGGCTTAGATCAAGGCCGGTGGGCTTGTCCTGCATGTCCTGATCTAACTTCAACGTTCAGCGCTCAGGTGCGTAAATCAAATTCTTCGTGAACTAAAGTTTCATTTGACTTAATCGAAGCCATGACACAGGCTCATCGGGGGTGGTACAGCTTTCTAGGACTGGTTGCATCATTTTATTGTCATATTTCGACCGCCCAATGCGAGCAAGTGCCAAAGCCCTATGCAACGTCCTCAGTGCGAATCAACCACGCCACCCGTCTATTAATCCTGCGCTGGCCAAGCCGTCAAATATTTGACGTTTGCTCTTTGAGTCTTTCGCTTCCTCGATTTTTCTTCCTCACTGTCCAGCAGCGCCCGCTGTTGAACAGTATTTATTTTTAACTCACAGGCGGATGAAGTTACAGAGATGATATATCTAATTCTCAAAGGTAGATTCGCTGAGATGCACCAGCCGCTGTGGAGGAATCCATGAACTCAAGTGTACAGATGAAAAAAGAAGAGAGGATCAACTCAAGATGATCCCGGTTGTGTGATAGTTTGTCGAGGATGCTGGTGAGCTTGGAAATATCATTTTCTTGGCACGCTAAAAATATGTCTGTAAAAATAGTCGAAATGACACTCCGACGCTGGGCTACCATGTATCTGACATAGATGGACAAACGAGCGGCCATCTCTAACGACCTAAGTACGATAATCTACTTTCCCAGAGGGTACCCAAACTATTTAATGGGTTGGAACCTCGAGTTGTTTTTCTTCATTCGTTCTCTTCACTTCTTTTCATCTTCCCTTTTGTGGCCTGGCCAGGTGCCCCTTTCGCTTTCTTCTTCCACCAGTTTAACCATCCTTCGTTATTCTTTTCGAGCAGGTATGTTTCTCTCTGCTTGCCTCATATTTTTCCCACTAACCTATCTATCTAGTTTCTTGCTTCCCACCCAATCCTTTAAATCTTTCAACATCAAAATGTTCGGAAAACTTTTCAACACTGCTGTTCTCGTCTCTGCCCTTGTTGCAGGTGTTGTGGCCAAGCCCGTTCAACTCAACAGGTTGAGTGAGCACAAGAATGTCTGCTACCATCCTTGTTATTATCCTGATAAAATATTACAGCTGCCCGTGGTGATATCTCCTTCGATAACTGGCATGGAATTTCCTCCTTCCACGGTTTCGATGACTTCTATGGCACCGAGAACTTCATCGGCAGCATCCAGACTCAAACTATTGTTGAGCAAGACCAGGAGCTTGTCTGCCACTCGGAGTCGATTGTGATCATTCAACAACGTCTCCTCGTTCTGCAGGAAATGGCCAAGAGGTGGATAGTAAACTACCTTTTCTCTCTCCGTGACTAAATCTGTATGTCCCTATGTAGAATCATCTCCGAGCAAGTTTGCGAGGTCGAGACCCAAACCGTTGTCTTTGAGCAATTCCACTCGAGCATTGGTCTCTTCAGCCATGATCTCCGCCGCACCTCTGGCCACCACGTCGGTTTCGACTCAAGGATCACTAGCCATTTCAACGACTTCTTTGAGGAGGATGGATCGCTCTCTACGGTCGACTTTGGATTCACTGGCCGTGACGTCGGCAGCAGCACCGTCGTCGTCGGTGGGTCGAACTGGATCGCCGAAACTTCGCCTGCTTCCGTTGGTGAGGCATTCAGCGCTGCCAGAGGTGCATTCTACGCATCATACTAGGCGGAAGAAAGGTCGGTGAAATTTTCTTCTCTTGAGACCAATACAAAACATTAAATATTATTTAAACAGGTCCCGTTGCACAATTTTCTGTAGCAGATGACACCTTCATGTCTTTAGTCTTGCAAATTTCTTGAGATTTGTGCAGAGCCATTTATTTGTTTTGTTTAATTATCTTGGGGGTTTGATTTTAGTTACTTACTACATCAGATTGCTCTCTTTAAAGATGTTAACGGCAGAGAATATTAATTGGTTTACTGATGGAAGTCAAATGCAGCCTGTCGCAGTTGTCTGGAGTACAAGTCCGCCGTGGGCGCTTAAATTTCAAGCTCCGATCAATCTGGATAATTCACTCTCCGCCAGCATGCCACATTTACTATGGCAGGTTCTCACGGCGATGTGAGCAGATCTAGAGGGCGTGAGTCGTGACTGCACGTCCCAAGTTAAAGTTACCTGTTGTCACCTACAGTAGTTAATTCTTCTCACAGCCTCATTGCTTATTTTGTCCTGAAAGCTCAATTTCAAACCCTTACTGCAAAGCTATACACCAAGCTTTACACCTACCGATACTTATCTTCCAAAGACTCGGTGAGAAACCTTTCAGTCGCGTTGAAGCCGACTCGAGGACACCTTCCTTATTTTTTCATATAGACTTTGCCTTGTCATGGTCCGTCTCTGCCAGTCTTGCCACGAAAATCCAGGAAATGGCAAATGCGCTGGGTGCTCGCAAGCCTGGTATTGCAGTAAAGAATGTCAGAAAATCGATTGGCTCCATCATAAATTCGATTGCAATACAAAGAATGGCCCTACGACTGCCGATTATCTTGCCATTGCTTGCCACAGAGATCTCATACCAACGCATCCTCAAACTTTGATCGACTACGGCTTTGAGCGAGCCTTTACAGGAGAGAACCGAAGCAAACTTTTTGGACTGTATGTCGGCTTGATACTGTATGGCGACACCAGCTCCAAAACGCTTCATCGTTGGAGAAAGAATGGGACACTTATCTCGGAGATTAAAAACTTCTACGAACGCTTGCCCCCTACTAATCGAGGCCAATATTACCCATGGTTTCTACAAAATCAATGGGTATTGGACGGAAAAACTCCCGAAGAATGGGGAATGAAAGAAGCGGGCGCCAAGCAGGGAGAAGAGATGATGAGACGCGCTTGGATCCATATTGGGTGTTCTCCAACCTCCAACTATTCCGAAATGAATGAAATCTTTGCCAAATGGCCCGAAAAAAAGCGCAAATGCTTCCAACTCTACTGTATGCTTTTATCAGGAGCACATCCTGGACCCGGCATAGATGCATACATTTCATTTGGCTTTTGCACTTGTAACGATCCTGGACACGAGATGGACCTGGCACGCCAATACCAACAGTTATTGAAATCATGCACCTTTGAAGAGTTCCTCGGCGCATACACATCATCTCGTCTATACCATCTCTTCCTCGAGAAAGACATTGTAACCGAATGGTCACTGAAGTCTCTTCACCCACACCTCGAGGATTTTCTGGCCTTGCAACCTTCTGCCAACCATTCCGTATGGGACTTGAAGGAGTTTATTGAACTCAACACTGATGGCCAAAAATCAGAATCCTACTCTCGGCCCATTAACTCAGTCATGGTGGATTATGGCTTTATCAACTGCAAAACCAAAGAGGACTTCGACGACTTGACAGCCCTCTACGAAACCCTGTTCAAGACGCAAGCAAAACCTCCTGACCTCCACCGTGCGTGCATAGAAGGGAAGCTATATGAATTTGCTTCCAAGTGGATCAAGATAACTGAAAAGAAGAGATATAAAATGTTGCTTAAAAATATGTACCCTTTGAACGATATCGAGTAGACCCTGGGTCGTTTGCGAAGCTTCCGTTGACTTGTACTTTATATGTTGATAAATGTGGTCTGAATTATGTTATAATGAGTGCACACAGTAAATGAGTTGACTCCGATTTCTATGAGCGCCTTACGCATTCAGGTCGCAGGCACCTGGCCGTAGCGCACACCACTCAGGTTGTAATGCAATCGCGTTGACGCCGCGTTGCCTGAAGCGATACGCAATATCGTGAAGACGAGGCAGCGCGGTGCCGACATCTCCGCCAGGTCCAGTCCAAAATACCTAGCAATGTCATTTCATTAGATTATTTAGATTATTTCAGCGACTTAAAAACATACCTCAGCCGAAGAAGCAGCGCGTGGCCAGACAATGCTGTCCAGATTGGCTGGGTTGGATTGTTCTGTCCATAGAAGGTGCTGGCCTAGTTATGCACAATGAGAAACCACATGCATATAGCAGCAATTGAGAGACGTACCTCCAAGAATGAACTGGTGTTGGTCGGGCGTTAGGTTGGCGAGAGGATCGAATGAATAGGACTAGGCGTGAATATATGCGTAAGCACTACTACTACACGTATTCAAGAACGGAGCAGGATTTACCTTTTGCCAGGTCTTGAACGGGTCGCACCAGCTGTTCCCGAGCACGTTCTGCCCAACCCATCCTCCATGTCCGCAATCAAGATAGAAGTAGTCGTTCGATGCATGGACGACTTTGAATCCCTTCTGCACAACAGCAGCGACGTTATCGGCAGAGATCCACACCCTAAAAATGTGTAAGGCACTCTACATAGTTCTGCGAGGAAATGAACGCCTACATGATCAATGTGTTTTTGTCAAGGGTAACCGGATGGTCAAGAACCATCTCTGATAGATATCTTCAGATAATTCAAATTGAAATTAAGTGCAGAGACTGACCTTCCCAAACGACGGCCGTTTTCCCTACAGACTTGAGTGCACCGTGCGTGGCTTGAGTGAATGTGTCCAACGCCTGGTCCAAAGTCTTTCCTTGGGCGCCTAAAGTCGATCACAATGAGCTTGGCGCCGAGCCATCACGGATGTATATGCCTCCTTACTCAATTCGGCCTGTGTTTGTGTATCCGACGCATAGCAGTTGGTGTTGATCTCGTCCCCACCCGTTCCAAAGTAGGTCGACTGGAAGAGCGACGCTGCAGATGTCAGGAGCTTGCTTGTGAAGTTTGTGGTGGCAGCATTCGCCACGCGAAGTTGACCAGCGGGTGGTTCTGACAGAATTTAGGTTGAGTTCAAAGGCTTTCCAGAATAGGGCAAATGACAAGGGAAAGGCAGACCATTGGCAAATTGAGACCATGGAGAAGCTTCTGGGCATGCGATGTGTTCTGGATGCGCCTTCGCAATCGCTGATGTGTGACCTGGAGTGTCGATTTCAGCAATGACATCAATTCCGCGCTATTTCCAAAGGAAATCGTGTTCAGTGTTTTTTTGATTGAAGAGAAGGAGCACTCACAGCAGCTGCATATGCAACCATATCTTTGACCTGTGAAGGAGTATAGACTGATTGAGCATTATACGCTGCCGTTGCCGATAATTCAGTGAAGCCAGGGATGACGAGTGGGAAGGATTGGGAGTCCACGACATGCCAATGAAGTGTATTAATCTACCAGTGAATGTCAACCCTGACCTATTCGAACTTTTCTATCAAGTTCAACTCACTTTGACCCAGCTCATGGCATCCAAAGTGCGTTTGATGTCGGCGATGGGGAAACTATGTGATTTTTATCAACTTCCGTGGTTAACACGCTGAAGGAAATTCAGATTACTCACAAGTTTCGCGCAGTGTCCAACATGAAGCCGCGATAAGGCTAAAACAATCTAGTTCAGGCGCATTCTCGAATACCGTCGCGTAGAAATTGCATACATATACAGGGGAGTCAACAATGTTGAACGGTGCTCGGAGGGTATACGCGTCATCGTTGAGTTCGTACCAGAGCTGACTGAAGGTCGTAAGCCCTCTGAATAGACCCAACGTCGAGTTCGCCTTCAAAGTCGCAGGTGAGCCGTTGGCGGGAACAACAAGGGTATAGCCTTCGATCCGAGATTCAAGAGGGGCAACGGCCTCTTCTGAAATGCTTTTCACAGACCCTTTGCTGGTAGATGTTAAAGAGACGGTAAGGGATGGGAGGGACTTCGCTGCTCTGACGACACCCGCCGAAGATGCTCCACGGTCAACCACGAGCGCTTGCAGTTTGTCGTTGGAAATATAGCTCAGCGTACGCGCCACAGCGTCTATGAGGTCCTTTGGAGGGTTCTTGACGCCTGAGAGGTTGATTTTGAACCCATGCGAGAGTTTGAGTGCCGTGGAACCCGTAGTGATCTGTCGAGGAGCTGGCCAAAGCGCGGAGGCAGGCGAAATACTGAGGAGTAGTGCCAAAGCAACGCCAATTTTTGGAAGCATGGTTTGCTCTCGGCTCCGGTCGAGTGAGAAGGAGGCGTCGATGGGGGAGAACCCGAGCTATCTTTATAGAAAAGGGCCGGTGCTCTAAGCCTTCTTAAGGTCTGCTTCGAGCCTGTAGGACAACGTCGAGAGGAGCGGGCCATCATTAGTCACACATTCATGTTCGGCTCGAGAAGCAGGCTCCATACGGTGCTTTATGGTAGCTCATCAGACAAGAGCATTAGATTGAAGGAAGACCGCGTCTTGGTTACAAATGGACTTACTGCAAAAACACCCGACTGTCATAAACCACTTGAAGCATGTAAACTCGCCAGCAGAACGCCCCAACGGTAGACAAGTAGCGGCTGCCAGCAAATATCGGAGTTGTCTATTGGAGTTAACAAGAGGTCTCTTGGATGGAGAGTCTAGCTAAGAATAATGAATGTGTCCTAAACAAGGCAGATTTTCTTTCGCCGTGTCTTCTTTTCATCTGCATCGCGCTCACGTGAAGAGAAACATGAGGTCTTCGATGCTTCGTCTACATTATAACCGGGAGGGAACTTGATAATCAAAACCTTCGAGGAGTCTGTGAGGAGATAGACAGTTTTATCTCCTTACTCGAGAATACAGAACGAGAATTTGTGGAATTGAACGGCAGTTAGTGATGCTCATCTCAACATATGGAAACAATGGAGTCCACCTGCAACAAAAAAGAGAAGCACTGACAGATAAGCAATATTGGACAGTGGCCAGTAAAAAGCAACGAATTGAACTACAAATGCTACGAAGGCAATTGTATCAGACTCGTGAGATTCCGAGGTTGCTCGATTTCCGACCCATCGATACTATCTGTATCAATCCAAACATCGCCTTCATCCACAGTCGATGTGGCTGCCGATTCATCCGCCTTGAACAACAGACTACCTTCATATTCCACCGTCGATTTCTTTCCATTTTCGTCCCTAGTCGAAGATGAGAAAAAGTCGTGGTTTTCCCTCTCAAACTCGAGCTCTCTCGGAGTGCGGTCCTGACTTCGGTCATGTCGCGTTAGCGGACTGATATTCTCGCCCGACTTTTTTCGCGACCTCCGGGCGCTGGCAGATATCAACGGACCGAGGGTCTTGACCTCATGCAGATGGGCAGACCTCGCCCATCGTTTCGCGCTTTTTGGGACGCTGACTGCTCCCCACGACGCGCTTTGCGGGAGACCTGGACCGCCGTGCGAATTGGAACGCTGCAGAAGCTGTGGACGGAAGCTTGACGAGACAGGCGTTACGGGTCGTTGATGATGGATGCGTCGGTTTGCAGGTGTCGAACGGAGGGATGGCAAACGCGAGCGAGAGTTGGATATTGTCCGCGGTCGATTGAAATACTCGGTACCCACAGGTGCGGTATTTACATTCACTGAGTCGAGGAGGATGTTGGAACCAAAACTAGTCGACGGGAAATGGATTTTGTCGTCATCATCATCATCATCATCTAAAGAACAGTGACTACTATAAGTTATCAGGTTGACCAACAAGAAAATTTCTGCTCACTCAGAGACCGAGAAAACGGCTTCGGTGGGGAAGTCTTCACAGACAGAGGCTTCGGTTGGACAAAGGTGTGTGGAGTCCGCGTGCGGCTCGCATTTCGACTCGTACTTGGGCTTGTCCTCCTGCCAGTCCGGATCTCGAGGTTCTTGCCCTTAAAACGCCCCGCCCAATTTCCACTGAGCTTCAAGTGGCGCTCACCCCATTCTCTGACAGATCTGTTGAGGCGACTTGAGCTATGATCAATCAAAGCCTCGGCGCGAGAGCCTCTGGTAAGACCCATAAATACAAGGACAGCGAGAAGCAGACAGAGCTGCGCAACGCCAAGACGTTTTTCGAGTACAATCTTTTGAGATGGTGAATGAGCAAATAGTCATGAGATGGGATGTAGCAAAACCTACCTCTTCGGATAAATGCTCGACTCGTAACACAAGGTCCACATATTCAGACTCAAGCTGAGAACGCTGTCTTTGCCAGCTGTCCAAATTCCTCTGATAATTCATGGCTTGAGCACGAGTCTGTAGTTGAATTAAAATTCAATCAAAACGCGAACGAGGTAGAAGAAGATACTCACGATGCCTTCCAATCGCCCGACATCTTCTCCCAATCGTTTGATGACATCCCTAATAGCCATGTTCTGTTGCTCAATATAACGCATATAGAGCGTTTGGTTGACTTCAACCTCTGTCAAGCGGTTCAGGATAGTGCGGTATATGGATTCGCCACCTTTAGTTACTGGAGGGAGAGGAGGGACTGGAATTATGGCAACAGAAGGCGACGTCGTAGAAACCACGACAGTAGATGTTTCAGAACGAGAATGAGAGACAGAACTTGATTGAGATGTAGGTGACGACGATGAATGAGGGATATCTTGTGTGGTATTTTTCTTTTCGGGGGTTGGTATATTATCCTGAGTTGTAGATTGACTGGGTATAAGAGGCGTGATAATTGATGTTGTTACATATGTGTCAGTGGAATGCTTTTGAGACTCATTCATGCTATTTGAGTAGGTGCTGAGTGATTGTATCTGCGAAGCTGGTGTCTCGACTTTGGTAATCGATGTGCTGGAAGGCATTTGGCCGGTCGTGATGGTCGAAATTGGACTAGAAGAACCAGCGACTGAAGAGGAGGGTGATGCTTGGGCCCGTTCGGTACTAGAATAATTTGGATTATGGGCGGTTATTGGTGGGGTAGAGACCTCTTCAGTCGAAGGTTGAGGTTTGTTTCCAGAATCAGGTACGGGCTCAGGAATTTTAGGGGCGATGGAAGGTATGGGCGCGCTCTCCGTTGATATAGGAAGCTGCCTCTTCTTCTGCAATTCTGCTTGCTTTGCTCTGCCTTCAGACTCCCAAATATCCCTTTTCCACTCTTCGAGATGCGTAAGCCCATATACTCTGAGAAGAGAAACAGGGCAATAGAATTCGTTGCCATAATGCGAATGGAAGTCAATCCGTATGAAACGGACGAAGTCACGCAGAGATGCTGGAGGGTGGAAGGTTTGCACTCCACGGATGTTCTTTGCGCGATATGAACCCGCAACCGTCCAAGCGTCAAGATCGGCAGGGTTGGCGGGATACCTGTCGGATACACTGACTGTAAAGTCCTTAAATACGCCGCTAAAGAACTCGAAGTTGGCCAACTGGACTGTATCGATCCGTATGTCGTCACATAGTTCCACCACGACAAACTGCTGTTCCTTCGTATCGCATGGACTGAGCATGTATCGGTCGCGCTTGGAAGATAAGATAGACGTTGCTGACTTGGCGGAACGATGAGAAGTGTGGACGCGAGCCGAACAATCCAAACTAGCGTAGTTGAATCGATCCGTTGTAGGAATCATGTTGAGATATAGAGAGAAATCATTGTATTCCGGAGTAGCTTGGGCGGATTCCACTGAGCCCGCTGAACCAGTGTTGACGATAGGTGAGACCACCGTATCGCTGACGTTGCCAGCGTCACCAGCGAACTGAGCTTCTCCCCGACCCGCTGGCGCCTCACGACTGCTTGCCTCCTTTTCCTCTGCCTTCGTTGGTGGTTCTGACATCTGCATGCCAAACTGTTTTGCCTTCCACTCCTCAAACGAAAGAAGAATCCCATCGTCGACTGGCTCCAAGGGTGTTATGGGCTTGAGGCAGCATATGGGATTGTCGGGCTGCTTTGGCTTTGGCGCCTGCAGAGCTATAGCTCTGAATAGATCATTCGATGACGTCGATTGGGCGAATGCGGGCAACACAAAGAGCAGGGAGATGAGTGCTGCTGGCAAGGCTGAAAGCATCGTTGGAGGCAGAGCCTCGGAGTTGTGTGCGGCCACTCAGAACGATGGCGCTGGACCGACCGCAGAGGAATAAATAAAGCACAAGCTGATGAAAGTCACTGGAGGAATCGAATGCGGACACGTTTGCACACGTTGGACACAAACTTTCTCCGAACTGTTCTTGACGCGCATCATGCTCATGATCAGGCACATCCTGAGCCTCTGTCCACTTCAACCATGATGTCAGCATAATTCATACAGAGTCCTTCGCACTTTTCATAAACGCGGTGCCCTGCAAAAATCACTTTGGGCAGGCTCTAGAAAATCGGTTCTTCAACCCCTTCAAATTCGCGCAGCGTAAGTACGGTCACCTGGACAGAACATTACACATCGGTCGAATGATCCCTGAGTCAGAATACGGCCCAAGTACGGCAGAACGCAGCTCAAAGAAACGCATACAACAACTCTTCAACTTCATTCGCACTGAAGGCTCTCAGCTCTCAGGCCAACATTCCTGAAGTAACTCAAGAGAGCTGAAGAGGCTGGGGTGACCATCAACTCAGAAGTTCTTCGAAAAGCAGGAATTTGTCAGCTCAGCGGCTGACGGTGCTGAGAAACGCACTCTGCATGCATCACCTGGCCTCAAGCAGTCCTCTGATTCTCATGGTTCTGTCTGTATCTGCATCTGGACGCCCGGGAAATGCATTCCCGAGAGATAGCATGCTCTATTTAAATATGAGGCCAACCTGAACACCGCTTCCAACCGTTAAACGGCCTTATCAATCTTCTTCCTTCCCCAAGCTACCGCGACAAAGCTCGACCCACATCACATTGTCTGCCACCCTACACTATGGCCGATCCGAACCAAGAAGCTACTACAGCAAAGAGCCAATGGAGTTCATATATGCTTCAGATCTATAAGAGCCGTACCGCTCCGCAACCCCTAGGAACAGTGGTATTCGAGGAAATCGAGGCAAAGGCGAAGGAGAAGTTAAAAGATTACGGAGGTAAAACTGCAAAGAATTTATCTTTTTGGTTGTACCTTGCTAATCTGGATTCCATCCAATATCGACAGGTGCTTTCATGTATGCTGGAGGAAGTGCCGGTACAAACGCGACCTACCGTGCCAACCTTGAAGCATTTCGGAAGTGGGGAATCATTCCTCGGATGTTGGTTAATGCTACAACGACAAACTTGGAGGTAAAGAGTTTTTTTCTGTTTAACTTTCGATTTTCCCTCAACCAAACTTTCAGACCACAATCTTTGGTGTTACCCACAGTGCACCTCTCTTCATCGCTCCTATAGGAGTCCAGGCTATATTCGCGCCTGAAGCAGAATTTAATCCTGCACGCGCAGCGAAGGCAGTTGGTGTTCCATTCATCTTGAGCACGGCTGCAAGCCGAACTATCGAAGAAATTGCCGAGGCCAACGGCGACAGCCACCGCTGGTATCAACTTTATTGGCAAGTGAAATATCAGCCAGAAAGCCATTCTATTCTCATTTTTGAACTAGGCCAAAGAACAACGATGTCACTTTGTCTCTCCTGAAACGCGCGAAAGATAATAACTACAAGGCGCTTGTAGTCACCCTGGACACTATGTCTATTGGCTGGCGCCCTCACGATCTGGAAAAAGCCTATATGCCCTTCGCACATGGTGTTGGTGTCCAGATCGGCACCTCCGACCCCGTGTTTATGGGTCGCCTGGGCAGGCAACCAGTCACCGGTGTTCATCCTGCGTTTCCCTATGATCCAGCCAAATTCGACAAGGGCTTTGCCGAGAATGACCCCGAAGCTGTGGAAGCAACATATCTGGGAATGGAGTGGCTAAAGGAAGGTAATTCCGGTCTGTATAGAGATTGGGAGGATTTGAAGTTCTTGAGAGAAAATTGGGAAGGTCCGTTGGTGCTCAAGGGAATTCAGAGCGTTCACGTCAGTATTTTGTATCAAAGCAGAAACTTTTCATTGACGCTTTCTTACAGGATGCCGAAAAGGCGCTAGACTCTGGAGTGGACGGGATTGTTGTTTCAAACCACGGTGAGGTTAATTTAAAACACTGAAGGTAATGATCTTTGATTCTAAGATGACCTTTCAATTCAGGCGGCAGACAAGTCGATGGGGCTATTCCATCTCTACTTGCTTTAGAGCACATCATGAAGTCTTCCAAAATCAAAGCTGCCCAAAAGGAAGGCAAATTCACCATTCTATTCGATTCCGGCATTCGTACCGGAAGCGACATCATCAAGGCACTGGCGCTGGGCGCTCAGGCTGTCCTGCGTAAGTCGTATTCACAGTTACGGGTTGGCGGAATTCTGAACTGAATGTGCCTTGCCTGCCATATAGTCGGCCGTCCTTGGGTATATGGGTCCGTTGTTGGGGGTCAAGCTGGTGTCGAGCAAGTCATACGCCACACGCTGGCCGACCTGGACAATACGCTCGCGTTGGCTGGCTACAAGAGCTTGAGCGATATTCAAGGAAAGGGGGAAGAAGTCTTGATGAAGTTAACTTAATGCACCATGATACATTGCGACGCAGACCGATAATGAAAACCAATTGTGCACCCAAGCACCTCTTATGTCGTTTCTCTATCTGATATTTTTCATTCATTGCCTCTTGAACTAGTATCCGGTGCATCTTCCTCACCTGACAGATTTTGCCCTCATCATCACCGGAGGGTGCCAACTAATAATTCTTTACAAAGCAGTCAAATACGCGCATGATTATCGAGCTGAAGTGGATATCAGTGGACGCGGCTGTGCGTCAACGGCGCAGAGGCGGCACCATACATCCATCGCTCATCGATAACAAATGGTGATTTGACAGCCTCGAACTCACTGGCATGTAACCAGGAATTCATTCAATTTCGTCCCTCACTTCCATGGATGTTTGGAACCGGTTTGCTTGTGAAGGAAGTGTAAGCATGCTATCGTTCACATTGACAATACATGGATCTCGAATTTGACAACTACCCTCGCATCTGTCAACCTCTTGGTATCAACTTCCTTCCAGACCCCAAACCGCCGGGGGCGCCATGCTACGTATGTCACATTTAATATTGTTGTGGTGGATACTTTTCGACGTTTGTAATACGTACTAGTAGGGGCTGGTGAGGCCGATCTATAGGAGGTCCATGTCTGCATCATCTCCTGGACCATTGACATGCTTAGCTATCAATTTGAAGAAACTAAGGTGCACATCTATAATCTCAAACATCATCGATATCATTCTACGTGGAGATATTCTATTTCAAGCAGTTGAAACGACAAGAACCTCAAGTAAATAACCATTATTTGGTGCTAGTAGGGCTCCCGGCTCGCGTCGGAACCCATTGTTTAGCCCAAAGAACGCTTCGGGGCCGTTAAACGCCAAGATTACCGTTTATTCCGTGTTTCAAGTACAAAAGAGGGAATAAATCTGTGGCATCTCAAAATTCCGAGAACGCTGTTGCCTGATAGATAATAACAACGTGGATTAGCTCGCTTCTTCCCCAGCCGTTGTCAAAAGAGAAGATCAGTGGAAAGATCGCCCGCAGACCCCGCTGCGGTACTAATCCAAAATTGAAAGTAGGCCCAGCGCGAGGCTTTTCCGATACGTATGGAAAGCGAGAGTGGACTGCTCATTGTTTGGACGTGCCGTGCAAATGCCGAAACACTTATCCAAATTTGAATATCATTTTTGCCAAACATGTTTCTTATGTAATAATTTGAAGCCTAAAAATAGCGTAGCGCACCGTCGCTCGCTCTAAGTCCCAACGACGTTCGATGCGACGCTATGTCGCCCAAGACAGCGGCAAACAGGACAGATAAAATATAATACTCAGGTGCAGTGTATGTGCGCACAGCGCGTGCCGGCGCCGGCCCCCAGAGTCGGATCTGATGCGACTTCGATTAAGTCGCACAAACCCACTGGCCGCGCGCAAGCCCAATGCACGCCTGCGTCGGGGACTATGCCTCAATGCATCAAGCTTCGCATTCGAACGTACGTTAGTTACACTCTGAGCCGTCAGAATGTTACTCTTCTTACAACCTAATTATTTAAATGCTGGTGACGATGCACTGAAGAGTACCTCTGGAAAATGGTTATAAGTTATCGTCTATGGTGCAGGCCGCTGCATGGGCGCTTAGCGCTTAACGCGTACTCAATGATATTTGATAGCTCCTCCATCCGTAAATATGTACTTCAATGCTCTGGTCTTATAAAAATTGGAAGGGATACTATGGATATCTCAGTGATTAGATCAGAATACAAAGGCTAAGTCAGTTCTGAGATTTACTGATACTGTTACGCGTACGAGTTTATTTTTGATATATCTTTTTCTTTTCCTTTTCTTTTCCTCAACAATAATAACGTCACATGTACTTATAGCAGACCACGTCATTGTCTTCAACAAGACGAACGTGGTTCTCGTCGTCAACCCCAAGCTGTGTTCAACCACAGTTTTCCTTCTTTCCTATGTCCTCGTCGTTTTCTCCCCACGTCGACGTATTGTCGACGTGTCTCCACTTCCATCGACGTGGCCAAGCATTCTAATACATTCCACTTCGCATTCCATCATACTACGGCCACGTCGCCGACACGTACCTCGCCGATCTGTAGGTTTCCTATTCGTTGCACACTTCATCACAGACTATTTCGAACCGCGATTATTCCCGTGTGGGCGCTGATCGCGCCTTAGCTACTTTCACTATATAAGACATAGCTAGAACTCTTTGTAACCTTAGCTAGTTCTAGTTTGGGTCAATCTAAGCTTCCCTTATTGCTACTTGCTCGCTTCGCCACGACTCTGCCTAGGAAGATAGGTATTCGTCGCGAATCTACCATTGTCAAAGAGAAGCCATCGTATCAAGCAGCACGGGACTTAGAACAAACGTTTAGTGGTTGATTTAGGTTCGACGCTCGACGTTCGTAACAAAAGAACTAGCTGCCCATCTAGCGTTCACTTCTACGGTTGAATGCACCCCGTCCAAACATTCCACCCAAAGTAGTCAAACTGGCGCCCGTTTCCCTTTTTGGAAAATACCCGCTCCGCACCCAGCAGTTCACGTACGCGCAGATTGCAGCAGGCGAACGAAAGAAACATTCCTTTGAACACCCGCACTTCTGCAAGTACAGTTACTGCCAGTATCACACAAAATACTAGGATGCCAGTACCCCGTCGTGTATGTCAACACCGAAAGAAAGATTGAAACAGAGATCAGAATGATTACAAATACCAGATCCACCCAAGGTAAAGAAACCCGATAGCAAGACAACCAGAGCTCAAGAAAAGCAACCAGTACGAACAACAGGAACAAGTCGAGAAACCGTAATCGCTACCCAGATCGTAGAACCAGAGCCGCCTAGCAGTCAAGAACCTCCCAAAGATAAAGGAGAAGGAACTTCAGAACAACGAGTCGTACCATACCAAGAACCAGGACTGATCAACGCATTCGAAGGCGTACCACCCACTCCCACTGAAATCCCAGACCCCAATTCATCCGTAGGACTTTTCGGCGGATATCGCCCACCAGATGAACCACCTTCCCCAGAACCTTCATCACCCATGGCAACCATGACCTCCGCCAATGACAGAGATCCCAAGGAGTACCGCATGAAGCAGCCGGACGATTTCGACGGAAAGCCAGAAAACTACCTCCGCTTCTGGAACTCCATCCTGCTTTACTTATCCACAAACGCCCATCACTACCGCTCCGACGACGCGAAAGTAGGGTTTGCGCTCTCCTTCTTCACGAAGGATGCCGCGGACACTTTTAGGCAGAACTGGATGGCCGAGCACTACAAAGAAGACACGGGAATCCTCAGCCTTGGAACTTTGCCGAATTCGCCAAACTAGTCAAGAAACGTTCCAGAATCCTATACGGCTCAGTCCGCGCTCGAAAGACTTCTGCTAATCAAGCAAGGCAGCAACCCCATCGATAAACACAACGTCATCTTCAAAGCGCTCGCACAGCAAGCCAACATCAAGACGAAAAACGCAGCCTCATCATGATGTACCAAAACTCTATCAAGCGCTCTCCTGAAAAGGATCCTCCTCCAATACGGAGAAGAAGATCTTCCTGAGATTGAGACTGGTACGCGGTAGCCTTGAAGCACGACAATTCATTCCGAAGAGCTCAAGCAGTCGCCGCCGAACCAAAGCTCGCTACGTCCCGTCATTCCCCATTCGGACTCCTACAAGCCGAGACCCCCGCCACCTCCGCGCTACGGTATCCCCTCGCGCCCGCACTACCTCAGTACCGCCCAGCGCAGCCGCGATACTCCGCGACCACGCGCGACCCGAATGCAATGGACACTAGCGCAGGGGCTGTTTACCTCAACGCGCTTTCGCCCGCCAAACAGAAGTTATTCGATGAACGACGATGCTACAACTGCGAAAAAGAAGGACACATTGCGCGCAACTGCCGCGCCCCCAGAAGACTATCCTCAGAAGACCCGATCCCAGACAGAAGAACCACAACGGATATACGAGCAATCCTGACCAACGAACTTACCCAGCAAGAACGATACAAAATTATGAACGATCTCGTCGACGAATTCGATAAATTAGAAATCAAAGAAGAAACAAAGGAAGACAAGGATTTTCAGTAAGGAGACCCACCTCGACGTTGGACCATCTCCCTAAAGTAGCAACTATACACTCTGTACTTGTACCACGCGAATCAGAAACATTTTCAGTTCCCATTCAACTCGCGTGCCCAAGTCAGAACCAAATCGTCGAAGTCTCCGCTCTCCTAGACACCGGAGCAGGAGGAAAGTTTATCGACCAGAACTACGCCAGACGGCTAAACCTGCCAACTTCACCGCTAGCCAAACTGCTTAAAGTACGCAACATTGACGGATCTCTAAACAAAACTGGGACAATCTCCAGATATGTCAGTATAACGATCACAATTCATGGACGCACTAGAGCACAGGAACTCCTCGTCACTGGTCTCGGAAAGGAAAAGGTAGTCCTGGGATTGCCCTGGTTCGAACAGGAAAACCCGGATATCGATTGGAAGGAACGTACGTTCAAGTGGCGAGACGAGAAACGAAGCCAATCAGAACCAGTCCTAACGGAAACCAAGTACCCGCTAACGATTAACAAAGCCGCCACTGAAATGTTCCCCGAAATCTGGATTAACGCCAAAACCACCGCCTCCCAAACCCTAGCGATCGAAAACCAGAGACCCCAGGAAGATATCCCCCTCACTGAACGCATCCCTAAGGAACTCCACGAATTTCTCGATGTATTCGACGAGGTCGAAGCGAACCGGATGCCTGCCTCGAGAAAGTGGGACCATCCTATTGATCTAAAGGAAGGATACTCCCCAAAAATCGACAAAGTCTACCGACTCAGCCCAAAGGAAACCGAGGCCCTGGACAAATTCCTCGACGAGAATCTAGCCAAAGGATACATTCGACCATCCTCGTCCGAACAAGCGTCGCCATTCTTCTTCGTTACTAAGAAAGATGGGAAACTGCGACCCTGCCAGGATTATCGATACCTAAATAGCTGGACAGTGAAGAACGCGTATCCCCTCCCACTCGTCGGCACCATTTTGGATAAACTAAGAGGAGCAAAATACTTCACGAAGCTCGACGTCCGCTGGGGGTACAACAACGTTCGAATTAGAGAGGGTGACCAGAAGAAAGCCGCGTTCATCACACCTCGAGGATTGTTCGAACCCACCGTAATGTTCTTCAGTCTCTGTAATTCCCCGTCTACTTTCCAAGCCATGATGGACGATATATTCAAAGATATGGATCGAGAAAAACCGAGTTTCATTATCATATACATGGACGACATCCTGATCTTTTCGGACACCAAGGAAGACCTTCGACAAAAGACGAAGCGAGTTCTACAACGCCTTCGAGAGAACGACCTATATCTCAAACCCGAGAAGTGTTCCTTCGAGCTCACAAAGATTGATTACCTCGGAATGATCATCGAAGAAGGAAAGATCTCGATGGACGAAACCAAACTCTCTGGAATCCGAGATTGGCCAACACCGCGGACAGTCAAGGAAGTACGATTGTTCCTGGGATTCGGAAACTTCTATCGAAAATTCATCAAGGGATACTCCGCCATAGCTAAAGGAATGAACGATCTATTGAAGAAAGGGCAGCTGTTTACCTGGACACCCGCAGCAGAAGCATCCTTTAACGAGCTAAAGAGACGGTTCACGGAAAAGCCAGTCTTACGAATGCCAGACGCCACACGACCTTTCCAGATTGAGACGGACGCCTCGAAGTATGCATCTGGGGCCATCCTGTCCCAACTAGACGATAACGGAATTCGCCATCCCTGCGCTTTTCTCTCCCAAACCTTTTCACCCGCCGAACGAAATTACGGGATTGAGGAAAGGGAGTTGCTCGCAATTCTACGAGCGCTAAAGGAGTGGAGGCATTACGTACTCGGAGGAAAGCACTGAACTCAAATCCTAACGGATCACCAAAATATCGCCGGTTGGACCAAGGAACGCGACTTCAAAGGGCGACTTCGAAGATGGTACCTCATTCTCTCGGAGTACTCTAGCGACATCGAATACATCCCCGGATCAAGGATGATTCTAGCAGATGCTCTGTCTTGAAGACCAGATCACGGCACGGAGGACGAACCAGGAGAACTGGTAGCAATGATTCCCCCCGAGCTGGTGGTCCGAGCTATCGATGTAGAACTCCAGAACGCTATTGGAGATAATGATAACCTAGATGAAGGAGTTATTGATATTGCTAACGCACTCGAAAAAGGAACCCCTCTGTGATGCCTGTGGCGTGCATCAGGGCGTTCGAGGAGACTTCGGAGAGGGAGTAGACGAGGGGAGTGTGACCCACTCAAGGGAAGCAGTTAGAGATGGATGCTCAGCCCGAACTAAGTGCGCTGTAAGGCTCGCCTACGCCGCCGTGTTACCCAGGGCAGGGGTCCTATCACCCAGGTCAGGAGGCTAGACGACCAGTCATGCCGATGGGAAGCATATCCATGCTATCACAGGGGTCTTGGGGTGAACGAGTCAAAGGTATATTATAATCTAGAGAGAGAGAGAGGAAGCCAGCTGGCGACCTCAACATATGGACATGTGACTATCATGTGACTACAGTACACTACGGTCCTCTGGACATGTACAAGGTACTATCCAGGTATCACAAAGCCCCCCACATGTCTAGAGGGCATGTAGTATAAGAAAATCAGTCAAGCATAAAGAGAAAATGACCATAAATGAGAAAAAAGCATAATCAAAAAAAATGTAAAAGTAAAAAGCAGGCAAGACTATCACAATGCCCCCAAACAAGTAGGGCCAACCATGAATAGATATAATCAAATAACAGAAAATTAAAAGGAAGTTTCCAAAAAACAAAAATGGGTAGAGTAAGAAACAATAGGAATATATCAAAGAATAAATCTCAGACCAATGGTGTTAAAAATCTGAGGAAATGAGGTGAAGAAAAATTTTGGCTCCTAAATTTTCCAACCTTCCAGGATAGCTCTAGGAGGAGCTAGGGACATAACCATAGGCATAAGCAAGCTATAGATCCTAAGAGGACTAGCTTGCAGCCTTAGCTGTAGACTCCAGGGAAGGGATGGTTATCCAGTTCCACAGGACTACAGCATGGTCATGGGGTATACCTAGAAGGTAATAGAGAAGATCCTAAAGGATGGTCTCATACCCAAGGCATAGAAGGGATATAAGGGGGAATAGAGGAGGCTAGGCCTCCTCAGGACCCATGGTCCTACCCCTACCCCTGCCCCCCACTTCTTCCAGTGCATAGCTCTAGAGCAGAGGATCAAGAAGATCTATGGCTAGAATGTGTGCTGAAAGAAGTACCCAAGGAAAAAGGCAGAGAAAAAAAAGAAGAACAAAAAACCACAGAAAAGGAGAGGGAACAAAAGAGGGAAAGGTCAATAGAAGAATTAGAAAGGAGACAAAATAATCATGGAAAATAAAAAGGAGAAGAAAATAAGTCACTAGCCAAAGCATGCTGGAATTTTACTCAGCAAAATAGATGGAAAGCCCCCAGCATGCATACAGAGATGATACATGAATACACTGAGGAGAGAGTACAGGGAAGAGGCACATCCAAAATGTTGCTTGTTCAGGGCAGTTTAAGGAATCAAAAGATGCACATTTCAATCATAATAGAGCCCAAAAAACTGCTTGAGGAACGATTGAGAAATGGATGATGAATTGGCGAAATATCCTGCCTAAGTGGAGAGGAGTGGAACATCAAGGGAGGAATATCAATGCTCTGAGCCATTCTCTGCATCAAATTTTACATTCTTGGTTGAAAGAACCGGATGAATGAGGCGAGCTCAAATCCGAAAAGAATGTGTGATTCCGATGAGTACTTGTGGAGATATGAAGATAATTCTCCATCTCAGAGGAAGGGAAGAGGCTGGATGGTTGACAACTTCTCCTGCACAGAATCGTACGTTGTTGGGCTCGAAAGAACCAAACGATTGAGACGAACTCGAATCCGAAAAGAACGTGTGATTCCGATGAGTACTCTCATGGAGATATGAAGACAATTCTCCATCTCAGAGAGAAGGGAAGAGGATGGATGGCCATGGATGGCCAATGTCTTCCCTTGCATGGAATCGTATGTTCTTAGGCTCAAAAGAACCGGACGGATGAGTCGAGCTCGAATCCGAAAAGAACGTGCGACTTCGTTGAGTACTCGTGGAGATATGTTAATGTCTCTCCTTGAATGGCCCTCATAAGTTATGGAGGATGGTTCACTCAAATCCTCATCATATTGAATGATTAGGGGCATCATCAAAGCGCATAAAAGCCCTGTACCCATATCAAAAAAAACCCTCAGATGATTGAAGCTCAGAATAGTGAGATATAAGGCTATCTCTGACTTTGCAAGCAAAATGAAGGGAGGAGAACATTGAAGTTCTAGGACTACCCCTGCTTCAAATCCAATGTTCAAGAGTGCGAAAGAAGCGTCTGATCTTCAGCTTTGTGAATCCGAAAACTGCTCATCGATCCAACAGCTTGTACCAGAGATAAAGGGCAATCTTTGGTGCCAGAAGCGAAATACAGAGGGATGGATGAAGACTTCATGTTTCAGAACATTTCTCTGCTTCAAATTTGACGAGCTTGAGCTCTATGGAATCATCCAACTGGACTAAACATGGATCTGAAAGAATGATTGCATTCCAATAACTGTGTACGAGATATTGCAATATTTCGCTTCAGGATGTCCTGATGAGTCAATGAGCCTGACTCCCTCAAAACTTGGCTGGTTGGGACGTTCAAGAGCACGAAGATGCGTATTGGCTCCAGCTACATGGATGTAAAACCCGTTTGTCAATCCGGCAAGATCTTGCAGAGATACAGGGCATTCTGTGGTGATGCAAGCAAAATACAGAGGGAGAGGAAGAGGTCGTGTTTCTGAACCTTCCTCAGCTTCGAATTCGTCGATCTTTGGCTCAGCAGAGTCATGTAATTGAGATGAGCAAGGATCAAAAAGAATCAAGGCAGTCCAATACCTCTATACAGAGATATTGCAATATTTTGCTTGAGGATACTCTGGAGAGTTAATGCCCATAAGTCCCTCAAAACGGAGCCGTTTGAGATGTTCAGGAGCACGAAAGAAGCACATTATCTTCAGCTTCACGAATCCGAAAACCGTTTATCGATCCGACACGTTATGACGGAGATACAGGGCAATCTTTGGTGATATATGCGACATGAAAGGAGATGGAGGAAGAATTCATGCTTCAGAACCTTCTTCTGCTTCGAATTCAATGATCTTTGGCTCTACAGAATCAGGCAGTCGGATTGAAGAAGGATCCAAAAGATTTATTGCATTCCAATGATTCAACATGGAGATATTGAGATATTTCGCTTTGAGGATGCCATGATGAGTCAATGAGCTTAACTCACTCAAAAAGGCGCTGTTTGGGATGTTCAAGAGCACGAAAGAAGCGTATCGTCTACGGCTACATGAATCCGAAAACCGTTTGTCGATCCGAAGGGTGGTTGTGACGATATGGGCACTTCAATCCACCTGGTGTCATCATCATCCTTCAATAACAGCAGAGCTCCTTCTCCAGACTAAATCCTTCCACCAGGGGGGTTCCAAGATAATGTTGAGATATACAAGGGCATAGCAAAAGCAGTGGAAGAGCAGAATCTCATCCCTGAGTAGAGAACATCAGATAAACTGAGTTCAATCTGACTGAGGGAGAGAACACCTCAGACCCTAGGGGGGAACATTCAACTAGAAAGTCCAGCCCTCCACAGGTCCAAGGGTAGAAGAGGAAGAAAGATTCATCCTCAAGTAGGGAACCTAAGTTCAACCCAACTGAAGGAGAGGATCCCTCAGACCCAAGGGGGGAACATTCCTAAGAAGTTCAGCCCTCCTGAGGTCCAGGGAAGAAGGTTGAAGACTTGAAGAGTAAAAGCTTGAAGGATAAAGTCTTAAAGAGATTGAGGAGAGGAGAAAGGAGAAAGGAGGAGAGGAGGCTCAAGGGAGCCAAAGTCTCAACCAGTAGGGGGAGCCTAAAGTTCAACCACTTGAGGCCAGAGAGTGTCCTACAACCCAAGGACTGAGGCTAGAATAGCCTGAGAGAGCATCAGAAGATGACCATTGACCAAGTCAGACTGCCTGAGGTTAGAGACCTCAGATGTACAAAGAAGATACGCGGGATACTTCATACCGGAATTCTTTAGGAGAGCGAGGTACTTGTTTAACAAGTTCAACCCACCCTCCGGCAGAGACTCCAATAACCTAGTGGGTTTCATTTTCAGAATGCCACCTGCCAAGTTATCGAAGTTCCAGTTGAAGATTCAACCGTCGCATCCCTTGAAAGTTGAGGTCGGAGATGAGGCATCGTAGGTGACTTGCAAGTCGGCTGTGAGGTGTCCTGCACAGAATCATATGTTCTTGAGCTCGAAAAAACCGGACAAATGAGGCGAGCTCGAATCCGAAACAAACATGCAATTCCAATGAGTCCTCGTAGAGATATGCAGATAATAGTCCATCTCAGAGGAAAGGGAAGAGGATGGATGGCCAATGTCTTCCCCTGCACGGAATCGTACGTTCATGGGCTCTAAAGAACCGGACGAATGAGAAGAGCTCGAATCCAAAAGGAACGAGCGATTCCGATGAGTCCTTGTAGAGATATGCAGATAATAGTCCATCTCAGAGGGAGGAGAAGAGGATGGCTGGCTGATGTTTTCCTCTGCACGGAATCGTACGTTCATGGGCTCCAAAGAACCGGACGAATGAGAAGAGCTCGAATCTAAAAAGAACGAGCGATTCCGATGAGTCCTCCTGGAGATATGAGGATATTTCTCCATCTCAGAGGGAGGAGAAGAGGATGGATGGCCGATATCTTCCCCTGCACGGAATCGTACGTTCTTAGGCTCGAAAGAACCGGACGGATGAGGCGAGCTCGAATCCAAAAGGAACGAGCGATTCCGATGAGTCCTCCTGGAGATATGAGGATATTTCTCCATCTCAGAGGGAGGAGAAGAGGCTTGATGGTCGATGTCTTCCCCTGCACGGAATCGTACGTTCAGAGGCTCGATAGAACCGGAGGAATGAGTCAAGCTCGAATCCAAAGAGACTGAGCAATTCCGTTGAGTCCTCGTGGAGATATGAGGATATTTCTCCATCTCAGAGGGAGGAGAAGAGGCTTGATGGTCAATGTCTTCTCCTGGACGGAATCGTACGTTCTGGGGCTCGAAAGAACCGGATGGATAAGGAGAGCTTGAATCCAAAGAGAACAAGTGATTCCGATGGGTACCCATGGAGATATGTCGATGTTTCTCCTAGAATGCCCCTCATGACTCAAGGAGCATAGCATGCCCAAATCTTCATCCTTCGGAGTGAGTAGGGGCACGATCGAAGCGGAATAACGATGGCTTCAAGATTCTGAAAGCCGTTTGTCGATCCAATAAGCGGTTGCAGAGATATGAGCCCAACAACTAATCATCCTTCCTCAACATCAGCAGAATTCCTTCCCCAGACCAATTCCTTCCAACATAGGCTTCTAGGGAGAAGGCTGAGGGTTCCAAAGGGCATAGCAAAGGCAGTGGGAGTCTTGGGAGAGCAGAAGGCAATAGAGAATAAGGAAAAGGAGGCTCAAGGGAGCCAAAGTCTCAACCCTAGGGGGAGCTTGTTAAAGCTCAACCTCCTGTGGTCAGAGAATCTCCTAGAAACCCAGGAGGGATCATCAATCTGCTTCAGAAGATGGTCAAACCTCCCCAGATTGAAGGAGAGAAGAGGTGGAGTCAGAGACTCAAGAGTCATCTCCTAGTAGGGAACAGTCCTCCTAACTGTTCAACCCAACTGAGAGAGAAAGAGCCCTTAGACCATAGGAGGGAGCATCCTAGAAGCTCAACCTGCCAGAGGTAAAAGGGGGAGAGTGCCCAAGTCAAGGGAAACCCTCTAGGTGAAGTCCGCGGTGCCCCCACCATTGTGATGCCTGTGGCGTGCATCAGGGCGTTCGAGGAGACTTCGGAGAGGGAGTAGATGAGGGGAGTGTGACCCACTCAAGGGAAGCAGTTAGAGATGGATGCTCGGCCCGAACTAAGTGCGCTGTAAGGCTCGCCTATGCCGCCGTGTTACCCAGGGCAGGGGTCCTATCACCCAGGTCAGGAGGCTAGACGACCAGTCATGCCAATGGGAAGCATATCCGTGCTATCACAGGGGTCTTGGGGTGAACGAGTCAAAGGTATAATATAATCTAGAGAGAGAGGAAGCCAGCTGGCAACCTCAACATATGGACATGTGACTATCATGTGACTACAGTACACTACGGTCCTGGACATGTACAAGGTACTATCCAGGTATCACAAGACGGCATCTATACGCATTCCATAGGTAATTTCATAGTTAACATATGGGACTTTCTCAGATAAATACCCATAGATGATCTATAGAGGTTTTTCTACATGTTGTCCGGTACATTTCTCTCGATCTTTCTATTAATAGGATTTGTAGAAAACATATTGAAGCCTTTGTAGCCTCATTTGTAGTAAACATATTGTATCTTCTACAAATTATTTCTGCAGTTAATCTGCAAATGACTTTTGTAGGCAATTCTGTACATTGACTACGACAAGCTACAGGACTAACGTATACACGACATCTATACGCTGGAACCCCCGAAGTGTGACACACTATTTCCTTTTACCTTTTTTCTTTTTTGATGAAGTCGATGGATAATCAGACTCGGGTTTGAGTAGCCGCTCCCCTGTCTTTATGGAGGCTATTTCAACTGTAAACACATGTTGTATCTTCTCCGTTATCAAGTGGTCAATATAATCGGCATAATTATAACAGTAGCCATCGGAATGAGGCTTCTTGAGTTTCATTTCACGTAGCCTAAATAATCTGAAGGCCGTAATGTTGCCCATCTTGATGGCGTCGTCATCACTAATGGTCTTCCTTGGCCACAATTTCTTCAAGCCAGCAAGGAACCAGGCAGATACGAGGTACTGGCGTCCAAAGTTGATTTTGTCAGAGGTTGGAATGAAGCAGAAGGGAGGGAAGTAAGATGGCTGATCGCCATTTTCAAATTTTCGAACTTCCATTTCGTAGAGAGCTTTAAGACAGAGCCCCACTCTTGTACTGTGAGGGTTAATGTGTTTGAAACGAACTTTAAGCAGAAAAGAATTGGTCAAGTGAATGCGGAGAACGTAATGGATAGCGAACTAACGAGGGATATAAAACTTTTAAAAGAGTGCGAAAATCGTCCCGTCGAACGTCAGAGGGTAGGACGATGGTACGCTCGGTTCTAAGGCATCTTCCTCGAGGATGTTGAATTCTGCTACGAAGTAGGTCGATTCCTTCGCGAAAATATAGGTCGGGACCTGAAGAGATAGTCTTCAACCTACGACGAGACATCGTCGGCCGTGAAACGTTGAGCGTGAGTGACTTCACCAGACTGACGTGCAACATACCTCAAACACTACAAAGCCACCATTGAATATAAAATTCAGGATCGAAGTTGTGGTTATGGACATGCATTGGATGGGCATTCGAAGTTTCCTCGTGATCCGACGGGGCCAGGACCTGAGCGTCCGGGGGAGGGCTGGGGAGCTGTGTAGCCTCCTTTGCTTCGCTCGAAACATTATTAAAATTCTCCGGCATGGGAGAGAAAGGAATAGATGCAGAGCTTGAGATGCGAGGAAAACTCTGCTTTTATGTGCAAGAACTACGCAGAATCAGATATCGTATCGATCAAGAAATAGTAGGCGCCCATAGGTTCCCACAGTCCTCGTGCTTTGCGCGTGTCGCCGGTAGGCTAGCTCAGCCTCGCCTCGCTCTTGGCGCACTCGTTTCGCACGTAATTAGGTTGGTATAGTCGTCGGAGACAAGATTCTGTTGTAAAAGAAAGCATAGGTGCATTCCCTGGATCTTCCGGAATTCTGACTCTTTGGATTGCAACTAGGAAATTACAAAGGGAGTACAACTTACGTATCTTAACATTATAATGGATTCCGCAAGTATTCTTACTTCATCCCCCCAACCTTCAAATTTCTTAGACTGCACATGGTAATTTCTTTCCTTGAAAGCGCTATATAATCCCTCCTGAACCGTCGTGTTCACATCAGAGTGCCTGCCTCAGTTCTTCATGCTTCAATCCACAGGCGAGGCGGAAAATACCAACCGCGCATATATTATAATGGCATGTTTGCATGCACTTCTCGTGTTGTGGTTTGAGCAATTTAAAGCTAAGTGGTAGATATGGTCCGAAACCTTTCATCCTCGCGGGTCTAAGTACCGTATCTGCGATTCTTTGCGTAGGTATTTATGAATCTTGACAAACTCCACTATGTATACACCCTTGTCCTACCACCCGTCACCGCGCTTTGAAATCTCGTCAAAAGAGTTGGAGTCAGTTCTGATATATTTGCTTCCCGCAGATCATCATCAATTGTCGTAACAGGATCATTCTTAAGTAGCTGCTCCTCGGTCACTATAGAGAATAATTCAGCAACAAATGCGCTCTTTAACTTCTCCTCCAGCCAGCTGGCTTCATAGTGACGCGTCCTCATTCTCCATTCGCGCAGTCTACTTAGTTTGAAGGCGGTGTTGTCGCCGATCTCGCTGGCCTCGTCGTCGCTAATGGTCTTCTTCCTGGTTGTGGTTTCGGTAAGCCCAGCAATGAACCAGGCAGAGAGGAAGTTCTGGCGCCCTAGGATAATTTTCTCCACAGAAATAAATGAATTGGAAGGGAGGGAATTGAGGTGCAGGATCGCCATTTCCCTCAGATTTTTGAACTTCCATTTCGTAGAAAGCTTCAGGAGAGAGCTCCACTCTGGAACTGTGAGGGATAATGTTTTTGAAACGGAACTTTAAGCAGAAAAGAATTGGTCAAGTGAATGCGGAGAGCGTAGTGGATAGCGAACTAACGAGGGATATAAAACCTTCAAAAGAGTGCGAAAATCATCCCGTCGAATGTCAGAGGGGAGAACGATGGTACGCTCGAACCCGAAGTCGCCTTCCTCGAGGATCTTGGTTTCTGTTACGAAGTAGTTCGATTCCTTCGCGAAAATATAGGTCGGGACCCTGAAGAGATAGTCTTCAACCTACGACGAGAATTCGTTACCTATTGAGCGTGGGTGATCTTACGACTGACGCAATGCACCTCGAATACCGCGAAGCCATCATTGAAATAAAAATCAGGATCAAAGTTGTGGTTACGGACAGGCGGTGTAGGGGAGGCTTTATCTATGTTCAACGTTTCCCTTGGGTCATAATCGGACGGATCCTGGACCGGAGCGTCGGCGGGAGGGCTGGGAAGGTGTGTAGCCTCGTCTGCTTTGCTCGAAAGATCGTACAAAAATTCGGGCATGGGGGTGAAAGGAACAGATACAGAGCTTGAGAAGCGATATCGTATCGATCAAGAAATAGGCGCCAGTTGGGTTCTCACACAGTCCTCGTGCCTTGCGCGCGTCGCTAGTGCTGGTGCAGTCTCCTTTTGGCGCACTCGTTTCACTTGTAAATAGGTTGGCATAGTCATCGGAGATAAAAGGTTCTGTTATAAAAGCGTAGTGTACAAGTTACGTATCTTAACATGGACCCTGCAAGCATTCTTACGTAACACCCCCAACTTTCAAATTTGTCGCCGGGGGGCCTTCTTCTTTTTGCTCATGGTGGGCTGAGGATACATACAAATTTCTTCTGCCTTGATGGAACTTGAAAGTAGCTCATCAGCGAAAGCGCTGTATAATCCCTCCTGAATCGTGTTCATAGCTGACTCGTCATAATAGGGGAGGTCAGGGTTGAAGAAATCGGTTGATTCTGCGACGATTCTGACACGATTCTGGAAACGATTTTGCGACGATTCTCACTTCGATTTTTGTCAGAATCGTCCCAGAATCGGGTTCTGACCTGACCCCCCCCAATCCGTTCTCCTCCAAAACATCGATTCTGGCAAGTTTGATTCTGCACTGCCAACCATCCCTCTCAACTTGTTCATTTAGCCGTTACGTGACTTTGGCCTTATCGCCTCTCGCAATCTGAACAATTCGATGGCCGTAATGTAGTTTAAGATGGCGACGTCGTCGTTGCTGATAGTCTCTTCCCGTTTCACAATCTCCGTGAGTCCAGCGAGGAACCACGATGAAATAGAACATTGGCGTGCCAAGACCACCTTGTTCAAAGCCGTAAACGCTGGAAGGGGTTCAAGCTGTGAGATTGCGATTCCCCGCAGATGATAGAAATGCCACTTCGTAGAAAGCTTCAAGACAGAGATCCACTCCGAGTCAGAGAGGAGCAGGATCGTCTCGACAGAACTGAAAAATAGAAAATAGAATGGGTTAGATAACTATCCAAAGGACGTCTGAGAAACATGACCGACGTAGGGTATAAAGCCTTCAAGAAGTTGCGGAAGTCCTCCCAGCGAACATCGGCTGGTAAAGCGACGGTTGGCGGAACACCCTCGATATCTCCGGTGGGGAGGTTAAAAAGCCTTGTGAAGTGACTTGATTCTTTGGCAAACATATAAGTCGGTACTCGGAATAAACGGTCTTCAGCCTAATGCAATTGTACCACTTATCAGCACTGCACTTAGCGATTCAGAATGCAGGAATGAATTTCAATGCGACATACCTGGAAAGTCACAAGGACCCCACCGAAATAAAAATCACGATCGAAGTCTCGGAAAACGAAAGAAGGTGTGCAGGGAACGCTCTTAATACTTGCTCCCTCAGTTTCGCCTTCAGGGCCACCATCAACGACGGCGGGACTGGTAGGCGGGTGGTCTGCTACGCTAGGAGTGGGTGATGCGAGCAAAATACCAGTCCCAACACCGTAGCCATGATGGTACAGAAAAAGGATAGTAGGGAGGAACAGAGGGAAATAATGCTTTTAATACAAGAAATACACGCAATCAGCTATCGATCAAAAAATAAGCGCCCATGTGGCGCGACTGTGTGTGTGCATGTTGTGGCAATCCGGGTGTTCCCCGGATTTAGCTCTAGGAACTTTCATACCATCTCTTTCAAAGGACTTAAGAGCTCCTCCTCTTCATGGTATTACTCATGACCCACTGCGCAACATCGCGTTGACAACCATGCGAATACGTGCAGCATAAATGGCCTCACGGACATGTAAACATCCTTTGTTCGACTCGGATATCGCAATGGATACGATTATTTATACAAAATGAACGCCATACTCTGAGAATACGCTTAGTGTCTGCCGCCTTTCCTCTTCTTGCCACCGCCACCAGAAAGGGGCAACCCAACAGCGAAATTGTCGTCGGATGAAATGTTGTTTGTTTCAACAGGTAATTTGAACCCTTGTTCCTCTGTCATAGCGTCTAGGGAGCGGATCTCGGCTTGAAATGAGTTCTCTATATCTGATAATGGCGAGCAGATTCCAATTTTCAGCCTTTTTTCGCGCAGTCGGAATAATTCAATTGCTGTCATACAGTCCATGGCAATGGCGTCGTCATTACTGATTGTTTCTTCTCTGGTCACAACCTCGGTAAGTCCTGAGAGAAGCCAAGACGAGATAAGATGTTGACGCCCTAGTACGATTTTCTCCACAGCTGAGCTTGATTTGAGGGATTCAAGTTCCGAGATCGCCATTTCTCTCAAATTATTGAAATGCCACATCGTCGAAAGTTTCAGGACGGATATCCAATCTGAATGAGAGAGTGAGGTTTTCGTCGTAAAAGAGCTATGAATACGAAAAATCTGAGCATCAAAAAAACAATAGCGCGCGAAGTTGATGAAGCGGACTTCACTTACGGGGGATACAATACTTTCAAGAAAGTGCGGAATTCGTCTCTTCCAATATCAGGTAAAGGAATCGTCGCCGAAGGGAGTTCTGGGTCATCTTTGGGAAGGATTTTGAACAGCGTTGAAAAGAAATCCGATTCTTCGACGAAGACATGAATTGGTACGCGGAATAAGTAGTCTTCGACCTGTATGAGCAAAGGATCCCGCAATCGATTAGTGAACTAGAATGCAAGCTACCACATGGAAGTATACCTCGAAAACGATAAGAGAGAAATAAAAATCGGGATCAATTTTCCTGGGAACGACAGATTCAGTTGAACTTGAGGAAGTCGCGTCCTCGGGCGTTTCGTTCACGCCTGCGGGGCCAGGCTGGTTGGGAGCCTCGTCGGGAGCTCCATCAAGCACTCCTTGTTCGTGTTCAAGAGAGGGCAACAGGTCAACAGAATCAACTGACATGGCTGGCGCTGGAAAGTTTTTGACACAACGCCTCGCAGAGGAGGCATGGCTTACATAGTATTTCCGGCGCACAAACCAACTTGAAGTGGCCACGAGGTGGCCCTCTTTCATTGCTGTCGAAGGTCCTCGTGTCGTTACTCGCGATCATCTGCTTCGCATCGTGTTGATGTGTGCCCATAAATCGCGTCTTTATGTGAACTTTGTATTCTGGTCGATATCAGACGGGGTGCTTTATCTCATAGACAGAAATCGCATAAGCAGGTTTGAATCCTTACGCATGAAGTTGAACAGGAAAGTAGAAATATCACCTTCGTGGAAAGATTCATAAACTTCGAATTTAGAGCAGAATCCGAACATGACGTACTCACCTTTGAAGGTTGCCTACATAAACAACGTCTCTGGAAAACGAAGGTGAGTTGAAGATGCTCACACAGGTTCATTTATGACGTTTTATGATTAGTTCGCGTTATACATAGCAACAGATCTTCACCGTCTAAATATTGTAGTCGTAGAATCCCTTTCCATTCTTCTTTCCTAACCACTGAGCGTCGACCATGCGCTCAAGAAGAATGCTGGGACGGTATTTGGAATCGCGGGTGCCTTCGTACAGGGTCTGCTGGATGGCGAGGCAGGTGTCGAGGCCGATGCTAGAGAGAAGTGGAGTGTGCGTGAGTACGAGAAGGGCGGTGCAGCGATGGGGAGATAACTTACAAGTCAGCTGTTTCAAAAGTTTGTGATGTGAGCGATGAGAAGAGGAAGTATGTAGGTTTATGTGCGTACCGAGTTGGAGGGGGCCCATGGGGTGGTTCATTCCGAGCTTCATAGTGGTGTCGATGTCATCCCTTGTTGCGGTTCCCTGTGTATTCCAGCGTTAGATTATTATGGCGCGACAGGGAACACCGCGTTACCTTCTCTAGGCACATAATGGCCTAATAACACGAAAACATGGAATTAGTGCTGAACCTGAATGCTTGAATGCGTTGGGTACGTACTTCGTTGATGAATGGCATCAACAGTGCGTTCGCCACGAAACCCGGGACATCTTTTGATACAGTCACCTCTAAAATCAAAAGGCGTCAAGTGGTCTGCAAGGGAGGTGGAAGACGAAGGGCACAAACCTTTACCGCAAGCAATTGCGAATGCTCGTGCCCTCTCCAAGGTGTTGTCCGAAGTTTGCAGAGCAGAAATAAGCTCCACGAGTTTCTATATCATTCGTTAGCTGGAAGAAGGCATCGAGATATGCTTAAAACACACCATCACGGGGACCGGGTTGAAGAAGTGCAGTCCTATCCAACGTTTAGTGAAATATAGCAGCGAGAGCGGTATGTATTCACCAACGACGCGCGACGCGCTCTTCTTTCCCTCCTCGCTCGTGCCGGCAACACCCTTGGGAATGGACTCTGCAGCGATTTTGGTGATGCTGATTGAGCTGGTGTTCGTAGCGAGAATCGCCTCGGGTCTGAGTTCAGCCACGAACGAACGGAAGATGGTTTGCTTGAGAGCTAGGTTCTCTGAGACAGCCTACATAACGACCTCATTTCGATGACACTTCTACGCGTTCACGGATGGATTGAACACTCACCTCGACGACCATGTCTACATCCCTGAGACCCTTGATTCCAGTTTCTGGCGGTACCACCGAAATCAACCCCCTGACATCCTTGGCCTCATCGTCCGTCAGACGTCCCTTGGTAACATCCTTCGCCAACAGCTTGTCCACCAGAGAAAGACCTTTTGTGATCTGTTCAGCGGAGCGATCGTGCAAGAGAACAGGCACTTTCGCGCGAAGAGCAGACACGAGCGCGATGCCTGTGCCCATTTGGCCTGCACCGAGAACTCCAAGCGTGCGGATACCGTGGTGGATAGACATCTTCGACAGAAAGTACGGTGTCCAACGGATTACTGGGAGTCGCGGAGAAGAAGAATGTGGGGATGTAATTCGGGGGCGGGGAGCGGGGGACGCCGCGCTGGGTCATCGTTGGCCCGGTCCTGTGCTCCCGAAGAGGAACGGAACCACGTGAAATGTGACACAAACATGATTATGTCACCTAATTACTTTAGCGCCCAACCAGTGCCCAAAGTCGGACCCACCTCCTTTTGAACTTCAAAAGTGTCTGCTATGCGTTTCAGACCAAATGGCATCTTTTTGTTTGCATCTTCAGAAAATGTACTACTAATGATCAAAATTCATTCACATCGACCTCAAAACGTTGACGTTGGCTGGCTTGAATGAGACCGCCCTGCGAGGCCTATTCGTGCCAGTGCAGCACACAGGTTCAGTGAGCTATTGATAATAGACTCATCGTGTGATTACGAGGTGGCAGAACCAAGAATATTGGCAACTGACCAGGAGGTTCCGTCAAGACAGAGGGTGCGCAGGGCACTGTATTGTAGGTTAGGCCATAGCAGGCGTTAGTGATAACTCGTCCAACTTCATCCAACGAGGGCCGTTGGTGCTTCCAAGGATGGCGTTTATATTTTCCGAGCAATCTAGAGCACGCGAAGTTCCTGAATCCTCAGCGGACATAGCGCAGATGAAGTATATCGTGGACCTGGGCTCATTTGTAACAACGGAAGCTATAATACATTTGTGGTATTGACACTGTAGACAATTCGCACAACATTCCTCTTGATGGTTTGGTTCACTCTTCAAAGTTACTTCAGAGGCAGAAAGCGATTGCGAGATTCACCTGTAGCGAGTCGTTAGAAACAATATAAGACGCCCGAAATATGTAAATCTCTCTTACATCGTTGGCTTGGCAAACTGTGTGTATCAGTCGGTTTATGGAATGCCATTGGGCAGTTCGCATTGTTGCCTAAAATTCGC